>JACDJE010000086.1:5980469-6034813 GCA_016647715.1 Pavo muticus | reverse complement strand
GCTGGGGGGATTGAGGCCCTGCGATGGGGGGCTGCGGTGAGGGGGCCCCGTTGTAATTCCGTTCCCCAGCGCTTCCCTGCACGTGATCCTGGGTCCCGCCGAGAGCGCTGGTGTGTGCAGGGCTGCGTGCTGCCCTTCTTCTTTTCTCTCTGTTAGCTTCTTGGCTGTGATAGGACAAGGGGGATGGCTGTAAACTAAACGAGGGGAGATTTGGGTTGGACGCTGGGGGACGATCTTTACTCAGAGGGCAGTGAGGCAGCCCAGTCCGATGGGGATACCCAGAACACAGCAGGGCTGCAAGGGCCCTTCCAACCCAACCATTCTGCACGTCTGCAGAATTGCCTTGGGGAGTGAAGTTGTCCCCCTAGGGAACGTGCTGACAGAAGGAAATAATGGAAGGTGTCATATCTGGGATAGGTAAAGCAGGTGGGGGTGAAGACAGCTGGTTCTGGTGTTTGTTGGGCATCAGTCATCAAACTGGAGGTGGTTCTTAGGAAGTCTCCTTGGTTGTTGGAGTGAGCACAGGCAGTGCGTTGGAGTGTGCTTTGGTCCCTCGTGGCTGGTGCAGCCTGGCTGTGGGTTAACCTTCAGGACATAAAGGCAGATGATAACGCTTGGTGGAATGCATGAAGAGATATTACTTAGTTCTTCTGCTTAGTCTGAATGGGTCTGGGAAACCGAAACGGGTTTTGACTTCTACAGCTGTTTTTAAGAAGCAGTAACATCCTGTTGAGAAGTCAGGAGAGCACAGAGATGGATCAGGTCCATTTTGGAAAGTAAAATGGTGCTGATGTTGATGAAGGCATCTCTCCCTTTGCAGTGCTTTAGGCTTTGTGTGGTCTGTAGTGAGGAGCAGTGCATGCACATCTCTTGCTAGTTAGAAGGGAGGGTGCTGTCATTTACTTTTCCTGTAGATCTTTCATAAACTGTGATGAGCTGTGCACGCACAAAGCACTCTTGTGGGTGAGTCTGCTGCAAGTGAGGAAACTGGTGTTTGCTGGGCAAGGGCTGGTGAGTTGGGCTGCTCCTGGAGAACCTGGTGTTGTCTCAGTGCATGTCCTGTTGGGTTGATTGCTCTGAATCCGGTTGTGCACAGCATAGAGCCCCCAGGTTTGGGGCTGTGCTGGAGGAGTCCTGTGTGTTGCACATGGATATGAAAGTGGAGAAAGAGGTATTTGCAGAACACTTTCCCATGATGGTGGGAAAGGCAGGGAGGAAACCAGCACTGCAGGAAAAAAGGTGACAACTGAACACTTTCACTTACTCTCCATGGCTTTTACATTGGGAGAGTAAGGACAAGAGTGGGCAGAAAGGAGGAGCTAGTGTCACAATCTGGCTTAACACTGTTAATTAGAGTCCTGCCCTAACTGACAGGAAAATCTCTTGTTTTGTCATCGCTTTGCAGTTGCCTTCTTTTCAATCAATAATTGCTGGGGTGGTGCCTAGTCTAAGTTGAGCAAGGAGGTGGCTTCTGTAACTTTTGTTTTTCTTTCTTCCAGGCAGCTGGAGAAGCTCGACGGGGCTGTCTGACCAACACTCCTCAGCTTGCCTTGGAGGAAGTGTTCCCTGCTGCTCGCTGTCCTTTGTGTTGGAGCTCGTGGGTCCCATCAGTGTTTGCTTGCAGAGCAGCAGGTGCAAGGTAATCTGTTTCTTTTGAGTGTCACAGGTGGAGTATCTGTGGATGCACTGGGGTTTGGAGTGGCTGGCTGGCAGCAGGAGCTGACAGGCCAGGAGCTGGGGAGTGATGGCTTCTTTACAGTTTTTATTGCAGTTCACCTGCAATAAAAGCAACATGTGGAGCCACACGTGGACTGAAATCCCTTTTGATCTTTGCTCTCATCTTTAGCTGTTGAGACACAGCAGAGATAATGTTTGCTCAGTCCTGAAGGGCTGGGCAAGAGACTTCCCTGCTCAGATCCGTGCTCTGACCATCTCCTCCCCATCTCTCTTCTCTCACATAAAAGGAAGCAGTTCGGCAGTTACCTCTGCTGACACTGAACTTTGTTCTGTTGCCTGACATGAGCTCTCTTACCTTTAAAAACACAATTCTTAGAACTTACATAAGTTGCTTTCCCAATGTGATCATTTGATCCAAGTGTACTGTATACATGCTATTGTTGAGTGAGTCATGAGCACCATAGAGGCTGGTGCACACCTGCCAAGATTGTTTTTTGTGGAGTCTGAAATTTCATATAACAGGACAAATAATTACAGGCTGCTCATAATCTCTTGCTGCTTCTCTCCAATTACAAGCTGTTTGTTATCTCTTTCTGCAGTTCAAGTCAATTATGTGCTACTTGTCATTTACAGAGTCCACACAGAGTGGAAGAGGAGTGCTCCTATCTCTGGCTTCTCTAAGGCCCCAAGTCCAAAGGGTAGCTGAATGTGATCTACGGTGGCAGGCTATTGTAGCATTCCTGCTTAGCTATTGTTTACTTCTGTGCCTCTAGTTATTGCTTTGCAAAGAATAAAGTAGAATTACTGATTAATTTTCCTTTCCATTCTTGCTGTATGAACTAGGAGATGGGTAGGTTCTGAGTTCAAGTTGGGGTTGGATTTTTCTCCTTGGAAAATCTGGTTCTGGCAATACATGTGCAAGTCTTCTGTGGAGGCTTAGTAGGCTTAGTTACCTGCCTAGGTTGTTTTTAGATCAATCTTTGTGGCACTGGCAAGTACACTGGATGTTGCTGCATAGTTATTTGTGGAATGTATCTAATGACTTGCTTTCGCAGGTCATTGCTAGCGTCTCTTGGTTCTAACTAACTTGAAGCTTTGGAGGAGCAAGCTGATAAAATGCCTGCAAGGATTGTGCAAGCTGTTGTTGTGTAACAGGGCTGTGTGCATGCATACTTCAGGTAAGAGGAGCAGGTAGTCTTACAAAGGGAAAGAAAAACTGTGTGTCAAGTATCTTCTGTTTATGTTGACCGTACTAGAATGGGAGTGTGGAGTTGAAAGGTTGTGAGTCTTATAACTTGAGTTCAACCATTCAGCCTGTGACCCTACTGACTCCCTGCCTGTCTTGTCTGCTGTTCTGTGGCCTCGTGTCACTTTTTGGCATGGGGATGTCAGCTTTGGGTTATGGAGCTGATGTTCTGGGGTCTGCTGGCACTGCCTGCCTGCACACGGTTGTGTGTGACTGCAGGGGACTGAGCTCAGGAGTTGCCTGTATTTCTCAGGTGTTCAGCTTGGAGTGCCTCACCCACAGAGACAGGGAGGTTCGCTGTGGGGCTGTGCACCCTCATGGATCAGCCAGATGTACAGCCTGCTTCTGGGGCCTGGAGGACAGCTCTCACAATGAGTTTCCACATGGCTGACAGCAACGTGGCTGCATGCAAGGATCGAGTGGTAACACCTCCTTCCCTTACAGCAATGCAGAGCACAGGCACAAAATGTTTGAAATGCTTCCACATCCTCTGGGGAAAGCTACCTTATAAGTACAAAGTGTTCTGGTTCTGTACAAATACCACAGGGTTTTCTTAAGTAAATAAATAACCCCCCCAAAACATACTGTTCCAAACAGAGGTGTTTGCATTTCTTAAGCTTGTGCTGGATTTATTTTAGCTGCATCCTCTGGCTCTCTTCCAGCTGCTAGCTTCAAGGGAAGTCTTCTGAATGAGAAAAGTGTTAGAGACTTTTGCCATCTAAACTCTTCTCGATGGAAGAGATCAAAGTCTGCAGCTGCCAGCCCTGTGGTGCTTTGCTCCCTGTGAGTGCCTGCAGGTAACATCACAGCTTGTCACACACCTCATCAAACGCAGGCACAGGGTCAGCAAGTGGCCAGTTTTGAGGAGTAGTTTTCACTGCAGCTTTAGCAGCATTGGGTACAGCAGCTGCAGAAGGGGATTTGGTGTTTATTAGCAACCCCCTTCTGAGCATGAAAATATCTTCAGCAGTCAGGACCTGAACCATGCAAAATATGTGTATGAAAGGCTCACTCCTGAGATGTTGCAGCACAACCCTCTGAGCAGCTGTTTGGAGTGAGAAGAGCCTATGGCAATTGGCAAAAGGATGATCTGCAGCTCCTGTGCTCTTTCCACAACTTCCAGATACTGGCAGTGTTGAGACCTTTGTTCCCCTTTCAAAGTATGCCTGTGTGGCATGATGCTCTGAATTTGTCCCTCTGTAGGAAGGAAGGCTGGTGAGCAGCATTAGTTAGCTGAGGGGTTCAATTTACCTGCCCTTCTCAGGTTCTGTTTGTCCTGCAATCCTGAATGCTTGTTTTTCTCTGCTGGCTCATGTTAATCTGTGCAAAGGTGGGTGTTTGAGTGTTTGAGCCAGCGAAATACCTTGTGTTTAAAGGCTGAGGCTATTTCCTGGTGAAGGGAAGTGTGCAAATTCAGTAATACTAGGTTGCGTTGTTAAGACAACAAGTTTGATTTCATTCTTGTGTTGGATAATGCCTTAAATCCTCTGGTTCAGTGTCCTGCACTCTTTGCATAGCCACACCTTGCGTACCCCTAGAGCAGAGTTGCTTTCTGCCTCAGTAAACCTCCGCTTGTTCTTGCTTTTACAGCTGCTCTGCTGTCCTTGAATAAGAGCTATTGGCCAGAAAAATCCCACTGTAACAGTGAAAGCTCAAATATGCGGTGTTTCAAGCTCCGGATTGACTGATGTTCATTCTGCGTCTGTCTCATGCCGAAAATAGGAATTCTGATGTCTGAGCTGGTATGCCAAGGCCTGGCTGGATGCGACCTTGCACAGCAAGAGTAATTGGTTCTGTTTCACAAAAAAAAAGGCTTTGAATTGTGTACGTGTTTCTTACCCTCCTCAAGGTCTTCTCCTTAGCTTGGGTCTGCTGCCTTGCACCCTTGAGCTGATGGTGGGGAATGGCAAGTTGCAGGACGTGATGGGGTTTGGAAGTGACATGGATTTTTTTGGATAGTGAGCCTTGGTGCACAGGGAACCTTGGTTGCTCAGTCAGTGGTGAGAATCAGCCCCACATGGCTGACCAAACTGTTGCAGTTTGCCCCAGAGGTCTCCTGGCCTAATACTGTGCACCAGCACACAGGGAAGTTGTCTCTGCAGCAGGACTCAGTGTGTGGGCAGCAGTACCATCTCCACCACAAACCTGCTCTGCTCTTGTTGCTGCTGGCACTCCTTCTTTCTTGTGGGCTTAAGTCTGTGGGATTTCTTCCTGGCACTTCAGTAACCTGCTTATTTTGTATCTTTAGTGCGTGAAAGCAGACAACCCTTTCCCTACCACATGACTTCATTCCTGCTTGTAAGCAAGTTCTTTCCTTCTCCATCTGACTGTGTGCAAGGGCTCACGGCTTCCTTATATCTTGCGATGACACTGACAACCCCCCCCTCCCATTCAGACCTTCCAGCACTAGTAATCATGACAGCTGTATTTCTGCTTTTTCTAATAATGCAAAATATGTGCTGAGTCAGTGGCACGAGGGTCGTCATGTGGCTGCAGGAAGCAAGAGGAGTGCTCTGCCAGGCTGTTTCCACCAGCACGCTCCTTTGTTCTCTTCCCTGGCACAGCTGCACAGGGCTTTTGCTGGGAGCCTGACGTGGAGAAAGACAGTCTGAAAGGACTGGGAGGTCTTTGAGTGTGTGTTGCAGTTCGTTGTGGTGCTGACTTGGAGAGATTTCCAGTGATAAGAAACAGAAAAGCAGTCTGGTAAGTGTCCTTGCTGGATGGGAATGTTCCAGTGAGCAGAGAAGGATGTAGTGCTCTGGTTCATGTTGGCCACGTGGCTGTACAGCTGCAAGGCATGCAGCTTGCTCCTGCAGGCCATGGTTTGGCTTTAGACCAGTTCTCTGGTGCCCTGGCCAGCAGCTATCTGAGATGTCCTGGACCCTGAAGGCTGAGCTGCCTGGTCCCTGCTGAGCTCCCTCTGCATGGTGCCTGGCACCAGGAGCATCAGTGTGAGCCTTAGGTGTTTACTGCCCAGTGACACCGCATGCGTTTGTTGCTTGATGGCTCCTTTGATTCAGTCATCGCAGATTTAGAGTGCACATACCATGAAATAGAGCTTCTGCCTGCAGCTCCCATGTTTGTTTTATCTCCATGTGTCCAAAGTGCACTGCTGCTGCTCCGTCTGGTTTGAAAAACTCTTAAGTTCATCTGGCTGCCTCAGTAGGCTCAGTGGTGTGGGAGATGGGCTTGTGCTTATCTCTGCGTTGAGTGTACAGGATCAGGAGGATCCTTCCTCTGTGTCAAGCTGAACTTGTGGGCTTGTTGGTGCTACAGGCTGTAATCAGCTGGCTGGTGGGATCCTGGCCTTGGGCAGGGGGTCGGCTGTGGGAGCTGAGGTGGGGACAGCCTGGGGCTGTGCCTGGTCAGCAGTCTGCTTCTCCTTCCCATCTCATGCCAGTGGGGCTGATGTCAGTGTGTCACTTCCTGCTTCTGACAGTGCAGGTCAGAGGAGGGTTAAGCTCAGAGCTTGGATTCACAGGCTGCAGTAGTGGGCCAAGAAAGCAAATCATCCTGGGATGCTTGAAAAAACACAAACATCGTATAAATAAAAGGCTACTTTTGTGAAGAGCCAACTTCCTGCACAAGTCACCGGCTTAGCTTCAGAGCCAAGGGTTATTGGTCACTATTTGGTGCTACAAGCAATCTGTGACTCTCAAACTTCTTTGTGTTTTGGGGCAAGGGAGACCTTTTAGCACCTGCTGTATGAACTTGATGTTCTGCCTGCCGGTTGGAGCTGAGGGCTGCAGGATGCTTTGGGGTGCGTCTGTAGCATCACCTAATACTGCCATCAGCTGTGCACAGCAGAGGGAGAATAACAGATCTGTTTGGGTTGCTGACCACTTAGAATGAGAAATACCTTCTTTAACATGAAGAAGAGATGCATCACTTTAGCAGCATTGGAATGATTGTGAGCTGCTGCATTGTGCACAGTGCCAGGTTCAGAAGCTGTACCGAGAGGCTGAAAAGCTGTGCTGACATAGTGCTGCTTGATTGCAGTCTTTCAAAATGTTGTGACTTTTCAGTGTAGATGCCTCACATCGTGGCTGAGACTGATTGCTTCTCACCAGACACTGCATGCATAGACAAGGATCAAGAAATATAGGCATGACTGATACTAAAAACGAGGGGGGGGGGTTGGGGAGCTGGATGTCTGCCTTATCTTGATTGTTATCTTGACTGAAGGTACAATAAACATTGAGGATAAAATAGCTACCCTTGAAACTGATATAAGGGGAACTTTTACTTCTGCATCATAAATTTTGTTCTCCCTTGTAAAGGACTGATTTGATTCTGGCAGGATCTTCCCAGAGACTCTGGGATTTCCAGGATAGCTAAATCCCAAGTGAGAGTCAGTTTTCCCTTCACTGGAGGTTTTGAGAAGGATGTGTGTTAGAAGGTGAATTGCTGTCAGCTACTGGAAGATAATTGCTACAGCCAGCTGGGTTGAGCCTGAGATAAACTGAGAAATAATCTTCCTGTGTTAGGTGAAGGGAGTTAAATCAGTAGTTCTGAGAAGTGTGAAGTTGAACCCCCCATCCTTTGTGTTTCTTTTGTTACGTGTATTTCCTAGGGATAGGGATGGGAAAGGGAGGGGAAAAAAAAAAAAACCTGTAGCTGACGTAGATGAATGGTAATATCCAGCACCAAATGGAACCCAGCATCAGAGTCAGTGTTTCTTGTGTCTTTGGTTCCATCACTAGAGGACAGCAGTGTTTCCTTCCAGGGTCAGAGCTCAGGACAGAACCTTTTTGCCATGGAGACTTGTGGATGATGAGATGAGACCAGACCAGACTCTGGCTCCTGTGCCCGAGCCCTGAGCTTCTAGAACTGGCGCTCTTCCCTCGGGCTGTGGGTGAGCAGTGAGCAGCGGGTGGTCCAGCTGTAGCTGCAGCTGTAGGGTTCCCCTTTGAAGTGCTGGAGAGCTGCAGCACTGTGAAGGCCAGGAGATAGTCTGGCTTCCTCCCCCTCCTGTCTGCACTGCATTCCTGAAAGCTTCACGCCCGAGGATGCCTCCTTCCAAGGCACTGCACTTCCTAGCTGTCGAAAGCAAAGCCCTGGGAAGCTGGTGAACATCTGTGCTGAGTTATCTGAGCTGGAGGGTGGGATTGCTGGGGGCCAGGCATACACAGCCTGTACGCTTCCCACCCTGTGCTTGCTGGAGGTGTCTGGTTAGAAACTTCCCTCCACGTGCAGCTGGTTGGCAGGCAGTTACATGGCTGCTGTGCTCGCTGCAAGAAAGCTTTCCAAGGGCTCTGCTGCTGCAAGTGCTGGATTTGGTGCTGAGAAGGGAAGGGCTGCAGCTCCTGCCCCAAGCCAGCTTAGCGTGGTCTCCATCTCGTTTTTTCAATAGCTTCCTCTGAGGTTTCATCAGGAGTGGAGGCAATAAACTAGCAGTGCTTTTTCTCAGACCAGTGCCTTCCCTTGGACCATCTCCTACAGTAAATCCCAATCAGGGATTTACTGGAACCAGCAGGGATGAGAGGAAGGACCCTGCTGGGAGCTATGTGTTGTTGGCAGCAGAGCTCTGGTTGCGGAGGCTTTACCTAACAGTTTAGTCTACAGTTACACAGAAATAACACCCATCTCCTGCTTGGCTCCGAGATCCGGCGATGGAAAGCCTCTCTATGAGGGAGGGAGGGCAGGGTGACCTGATGAGAGGAACGAGCACTTTGCTTGTCTGCAATTGCATTTGCTAATGTTTTTCTTCCTACTCCCTGCTTAGTGTCATCTCTGAGAGCCCAGCAGCAAATGTGGGTTGTGCAGTGGTTTTAGTGCCTTTTGTAGTAATCACTTACCAAGCTCTTCCCTAAATGAAGCTTCCTGTGGAGCTGAGAGCTTGCTGACCTGCAGAAATGCCCAGCAGCCCACCTGTGATGGCTGCTGGGTGGCTCTGACTTCTCCCTGCGCTGTACTCCGTGATCTCTGGAGCTGCATGCTCCCTCAGTAGGCTCACAACAAGAGACAGTGTGGGCAGGAGGATGGAGCAAACCCTAGCTGTTACATGAGTGCTGTCGGGAGAAAAGGATGAGCTGTTGCGAGAACCTGGACTTAGATTTGAATAAACCTTGAGCAGAGTTTAAACTTAAGTCAACTTTACTTCTCATCCCAGGCACAGCTTGCTGTTTCTCTTCCAGCTCTGCCACAGGACATGGCCTCAACATGGCCTCACTCCAGTGGCACCCCTGCAGCTCTGAGTCACTCTTCTGTGTGCAAGTTCAAATGTCCATGGTCTCCTGTGCTGGCATGATGCCGAAGTACAAGAGTCACTTTGCCCTTATGAATCAAGTTTTGAGTTAATTATCTGTTTGCCTGGACAGAGTGTGCCCTTGTGCATTGGGCAGGAAATCTTTCAATCTGAACTGTGGTCAGGAGAGTTCAGAGTTTGGCAGTGTTGGGAGGGAGGGAGCGATGGGTGGCTCCTGCGGAATGGGGAGAGGCCATTGGGTAGTCAGGGACTTGAAGGCTAGGTACGTGTCCTTGCTCTGCCACGGACCTTGAGTATGGCCATGGCCTAATCGCTTAAACTCCACTCAATTTCCCACTGGTGAACTCATAATTCAAGGAAACAGAAGTTAAACAAGGGAAGGGAGTGGCGTTGAAGAAGACGACAGAGGTACAAAGGGGTGGGCTCTGTGTGGGGATGGATAGTAAATCAGAAGTACTCACCGTTTTGCTGTTGTAATGACGTGGTGTGGGCATGCTTGCAGAAGTACTGCACCGCATCCTGCTTTGCAGCGTGTGAGTGCTGCAGTAAATCAGGAGTGTTGCATCTCCTTGGAGAAAGAGACAGATCTGGAGGGGTGTGTGGAAGAGTGGTGTCTTCCCCCACCAACAAGCACCCTGTGGGCTGTGTGATGGGTAAGGGCCTGCTAAAGGCTGGCCATGCATCCCTGCTGAGCCTTGCTGGGGTGTTAGCAGCCAGCCTGGGCTCCCTGGCTGGAACATGGGGCTGCTCCAATATTGCTGGCTGGGGATGAGCAGAAGTTACAGCCAATAGATCAGCATGGATGCAGTGGGAAGGGATAAGCTCAGTAGGACAGTGAGATACCAAGGAAGGAAGAGATCTTGCAGAGTGTGCTGGAATGTCTCGAAATTTCCGGGAGCTGTTGGGCTACCATGTGTTCCTAGGGTTAAGTGTACCATGGAAAATCATGTTATGAGTGGTCCTTACTGCTCTTCTGTTTTCCTGTGGTTGTGTGTGATTGCTGATGTTCATCTGTTTTGCTTTCTTTCCAGCATCTCTGACCATCATGGGGGATGCTGGCATGGAATCGACAGTCTCCCCTCCTGAAAGCACTGCACAAGACTCTTTCTTCAGCATGACTGATGTGTTTCTCATCTCACTCATCACCGGGCTTTTCACTTATTGGTTCTTCTTCCGCAAGAAAAAGGAGGAAATCCCCGATCTCCCCAAAATCCAAACAGTGTAAGTACCAGCTCAGGCAGTGTGGGGTGAGGGTGACTTGCATTCTTCCTTATGATTTCCTGACCACGAAGACACTCTTGCTTTTCCTTCTCAGTTCGGTTTTCCTTGAGCACTTGCACCAGCTGGGTCCTCCCTGGAGGTTACCATCACAGACTTCTGGGAGCAGGAGGACTGATTTCCATGTATGAGGACGTTTAGATGGGCTTTCCGTCACCAGCCTTTCATTCAATGCAAGTTGCTGCATTTCCCGTTGTGCTCTGACCTCACAGAGTTGCCACCAAGGCTTGCAACCTACTGTAGGAACTGGTGGAGAAGGCAGAAGGGAAGAACCTCCTGTTAGTAGTTCTCTTGCATTGCCATCCAAAAAATTGCTTTGACCCTGTGCCAGAGGAAGGTCATTTTTCCCAGGTGATGGCATGGGATTCCTCCTGTCAGAAGGGTGGGAGGATTTTGTGCTGCCAGTGGGTCCTTGAAAGCTCCCTGAAGAGGTTTCTTTGAGGTCCCCAGATGCAGAGCCTTGGTCTGAAGTGCCTTTCTGTCCCCTCACATTTCTTTTGAAATATGTTTGCCTCACCATGCAGAAATCCCTGTGGAAGAGCCAGGCTGAAGTTCTCTTACGCTGTGCTGTGACCTGTATCAGTAATTTGTCTTGCCAAGCAAGGCAAGAAAAGACTTTAAAAGCCCTTGGCTGCACTTCAAAATGCTTAGGGATTGCTTTGGCTATTCTCTGCTTTTTAAGATAAGTCATAGATAAGTCTGGAGAAAGAGAAAATCTATCTAGGAAATCTTGTCTATTCCTAGCTATAAAGTGAAGAAACAGGGCCTTGGGAGCTGGAAGGTCGTTCCTGGGCATGAACTGCTTGGTAGCTCTTGTGAAATGTGTTTGGCTTTGATACCTGGTCTCTGCAGCAGAAGACTGGATTTCGAGAGGGGTCCTTGTTCCTCCCTGTCTTCTAGGGCCAGGAGTGAGCTGCATTGGTGGAGGTGTTTAGTTCCTTGTCTGTCCCATCATCTTTCTTCTGGGCTTTTGATCCTATTCCTTCTATTTCCTCCTGGTGCAGTGGGCCTTGCGTTGGTGAGAGCAGTAAGTACAGGTGTGAAGCTCTGCAGTAGAGACCTCAGGAGCTGGAGCTGTGCAATACCTTTCCTTCCTTGGATCTGTTCTGTGTGGATGCATCTGCTGCAGACAGAAATCCAACTGTGCTTTTACAGTAGTAGGCCTTCACAGAGGGTAACCTCGTGACTAAGGTGAATCTTTTGTGTTTGTAATGCTGAGTGCACTGCAGGTTGTGTGACCGTGCTGTCTGGAGGGGCGAAGTGGATCGTGGTGTTCACTCTAGGCTCAAGATTTTTGTACACAGTTGCACTGGTGAGATGCCCTTCATGAATGGTTTTCTCCATGAGGCACTTAAAGGGTGCTGCTTTGGTATGAAAGTCTTCTCAGTCCTTCATTTGAAAGTATTCACTTGAGCATCAGAGCAGGACTTGCAGTCAGATGTGGAAAGAGGCAGGAACTCTCCACAGGCTGGTCAGATGAGGACATTTGGTGATAGGCCAAGGCATTTCAGCATGGGGTAGATGCTTCTAGTACCCTATGTGTAAATATAAGCTAAGTCAAACACAGCAAGTGGTTGTGGGCCTTGTATCTCTTCTATACCTCTGTATTTACCTTATTGAGTTGTGCTGCTTCCAGTTCTTAAGGCTTGTCTTTCATTGTTTGTGTTGCAATTCAGTTTGTAGTTGAAAAGGAACAGGTTTGGTCTCCTCGTTTCCCCTCTGGTCAGATCATAAATCTTCCCCTGCTAGGCCTCTGAGTGCAGGCCTGGGACACCTGAGTTTGTTGAATCAGTCAGTAGTTCCCTCTCGTGCCTGAGAGCTACTTGTGTTTGTGCGTGTGGATATCCTCTGGAGATTGTACTGAGCATGGACGTGTTGTGATAAGAACTGAGCTGTGGTCATTGTGGTAAGCTGATGGGAGCTTGGACCCATAAGCCCACTGTGGCTCATGGCACATTTATCCTCTGGTTGGAGACAGTGACTTCCTGCTGCTGTTGCAGTGTTATTTTATGGGATGCCTGGAAATGCGAGGGAAACAAGTGGGGAAAAATAACCTTGGTCAGCCTTGGATTTCCTTCCCTCTGTCATCTTAGAGCCTGGGGTGGAGTTTCCTTGCTGTTGAACAAGCAAATCAGCAATATAGAAGATCATGCTGTCCACTATTGCCCTGGGCTGGCTGTATAACAAGCATGGGGGAAGCTGGCCATGGAGACAGAGCCCTTTGCAGTTGCAGTGGAGATCCTTGGCCTTAAGAGATGTTGCTTTTCTTCAGCGCTTTCCTTGCAGCTGTGCCTTGCCTTTCTAGGCTGTCCTGAACTGCTTTATCTGGCAGCACTTGGTGGTGTTTTGTGTTGTGTTCCTTTAGCTCCGAACTTCGGCTTCAACTGTGAAAGACTGGAGAACAGAAGGTCTGAAAAGCAGTTCAGGTGGCTGTGAAGGCTGCTGCTGGGTTTCCTTCCAACGTATGAGAGCACAAACATAGTTTCCAACCTGAACTCAGCTCTGTCACCTCAGTGCCCTCCTGGAGTTGCTGCTGAGCATGTACCTCTATCAAACAAAGTCAGTACAGCTGTATCTCCAAGGAAGATGCTGGAATTGCACTGCTGGAATTGCTGCTGATTGTCAAAGATGTCCACAATCAAAGTACTCTCTTCTGGATGGCATCTCATCTGGGCTCGCTTTTTGTGGCCCTGCCTGCCCACATGTGCTGGGAGCAGTCCTGCTCTCACCCTGTCTGGCAGAGCTGTTCTCCTGCCCGAAGCCCCCAGAGGAGGGGTTCAGTGTATGTGGAGGTTTCTGCATGCAAGACTTCATCTACTTGTGCTGTGAAGTACCCACAGGGCAGCCCTGGATGCTGCCATCTGAGGATTTTTTGCATTTTGACTGTTTTCAGTTTTAATTGAAACCACTGGAGTGTTCCTGGCCGCCTGCTCTGCAGATGTCATTAGAGTGCAGCCCTCGATCTCCACGCAGCCATGGCGAGGGCAGCTGTACTTGGTGACATTACTGAGGAGTGCCCTCATTACTTTTTCTCCACCCGGGCCACCTCTGTGTGTTTCTCAATCACAGATTTCTTCCCTCCCTCGTGTCCGTGCTCTGGAATCGCACAGAGATTGTTACTCTGGGGAGACGTGGGGTGAGACACCGATTGCTACACTTGGTGTCAGCCCACCCTTCTCCTCCCCCTCCTCGTCTTTAACATTGTTTGGGGCAGAAATAGGCTTATCTCTATTCTGCAGCTATAGAGAGACTCATTCTCTGGTGCTTGTAGGGCTTCCTGTGACAGGAATTGCTCCAACTTCTCAGCCTGATTAGCTCTCAGCTGCCTGCGTGTGTGTTAGTGAGAGACCATCTCTAATTTAATTTAATAGGATCCTGATGAGAACAAACTCCTTTGAGCTGCCTCCATAATGGCACTGCCATAGTTACCCGTGACATTACTCACACAGTGTCTGGAATCGTTTCATTCAGCTACAGCACCGACTTTTTTCTTTCTTTTAAAGAATATATATAAAAGCAGCTGTGATATAAACAGTTTCCAGGGTAACAAGGCCGGGGGAGGGCTTTGCATCCTGTCCCCCCCCGCCCTGTTCCACGCGGATGGGAGAGGGACGTGTGCTGCGGGGAATCCTGGGAGGTTTCATTCTTGACTCCTAATTCCTTTCTGCCACTGCTGCCAGATGTTGCAGTGTCTCAGGGCTGTGCGGATCTGCTCTGTAACTTCCAAAGCCTCACGACCAGGAGCTGAGCGCGCCGCACCACTTCTGCTATGACCCTCACTGGGACCTTTTGTGCCGGCTCTCTTCTTTTTAACAAAAGGCTGACGCTTGGCTTCAATGCCCAGAAGGAGCAGAATGGAAAGGCCTGTGTGCATGTTTCTCCAGAGCTAAGTTAGATCCTTCCCCCACACCTCCCCTTGCAGACAGAGAGAGCTGTCCTGGGACTCTTTGTTTGCCTTTTCCCTGCCCTGACCATGGGATGTGTGTACTCGGTGCCAGGAGAAGAGGCGGCTGTGTCCAGGTGAGTGAATTGCCCAGCGGGCAGAGGGAAGGACTCGGAGCAGGAGGAGAAGGCAGGGAGAGACTCTGCTTGGAGGCAGGCTGCTGTGAAGGAGGTCCCCAGCGTGGGTGCTTGGGTGAGAGCAGTTTCTGTGCAGCAACCAAGCTGCATTCTTGCTTCTGGAGGTGCATTTGTTTTTGGTAGGCAAGCAGGTGTGGGAGCTTTCTGTTTCAGCTGAACACCTTTTCTTCAGACTTTGATAACTTTGAGCTGCCTGTGATCTCCTCCACGCCTCCCTTTTTCCTCCTGAAATCAAAGTGAGAGCGCCCTGGGACTTGTTTGTGCTCTGGGCTCTCAGCAAGGGTGGGCAATCTGTGCACTAACAAAGGAGTTAATCTCCTTTCTTCCACCCATCACTTTTTCTAACTATTACAAACACAACCATGAGCTACATTAAACTGCAAGAGTGGTCACTGCTGAAAACGTGCTTTCTCTCCTAAGTTTTCCTGGCTGAACAATGAAAATCAGTGCCACTTCTGTCTTCAATACTTCTGCATTTTGCTGCTCAGATTTTCAGGCCATCCTGATGAAACAGTTTCAGGGAATTCTGTGGCTTTTTCTTTACAGAAGCCAGGCTCATTTCTTCTATGTCTGAGCCACAGACTGTTCTCCACCACAGCTCTTCAGTGCTAGGTTGCCTCCTTTGAAAGTTGACTAGCTCCACATGTGCCCTTTTCTTCTTTAAAGGGAGCTTACTGAAAGGATCCAAAACTTGTTTTTTCTTCCTTTAAAAGCATTCTGGTTAGCAGTTGACCCAACAGCTATTTTAATTGGATCTTTTTTCCAGAGGGCATTAAATGAAAGAGGTTCACATGGGAGCCAAAAGCAAAGTGAGAGTCCTGTGGGCTTTGGGGCACGCGGGGGCAGCTCTGCAGAGCCTGGGTCCTGGCAGGGGCAGGGTTGGGGTTGCTCTGTGAAAGGTGCTTGCAGTGCCCCTGTTCCCAGCGGGGTGGGGTACAAATGAAGACACAGGGAAGCTGTTAGCCGTGGAGGGGGCAAATGGGGGCACAAAGCAGCACTCTCCTGGGAGCACAGCCTCTGTGAGTATCTTTTTTGGGTAGGATTTGCTCTGTCTTTCATACACGGTGCTTGGGATTATAACTGTGCAGAGCTATCAGGCACGGTTGTGGAGCTCCTTGTGAAGTTTGGGTAGAAAGGGGTGCTTGGATTGGATGCCCCCACCCTGCTGCTCTGTGTGTGCACTCTGCAAATGTCTCCGCACATCCGCACAGATCCCTCCCTCTGGGCTGCAGGGTTTAGGAAACTGTTAGTGAGCTCTGCACATTCTCGTATGGGCCGGAGCCAAAACCATTTGTTTTTTGCCTGGAGGCTTCTCTCTTCCCACAGGAGACCCAGCCTTGCATTCTTCCATTGTGAAAGAGGAATGGGAACGGGTCCCGCGTTCCTCTCTTCCCTGCTACCAAAGCTTCAGCAGGGAAGACAGCAAGTGAGCTCCTGGCACTTGTTTGCCTGCCTTGAAGAGACCCCAGTGTCTAATTTGACCTTAGTTAGAGCTATATCTGCTTGTGTGGTTCCCTGAGGGCCCACTTGTCAGCAGGGTTACATTGCTGTCATGGTGTGATTCTAATAGCCCACGAGTGCATTTAGGATAGTTAAGCTCTCTGGGCTTCCTATATAATAGGGTATCCATAGTGCTGTGAATCTCTCTGCCTGCATGTTTCTGACTGCCATGGTTTTTCCCACTTTCAAGCATGAAGAAAGCAAAGCCACTTCCTTGCAGCAAAGCAAATACTTCTGTGCTGGAGACAGAAACCCCAGTGTGGAAATTAACACTGTGGGACCTCAAAGGGCAGCATTCGTGTTGCCAGAGACTGATCCACCACTAAGCTTCTGTGTGCCCGTCGGCTCTGCAGGGTCTGTTCTGAGGTCAGAACAGCTGGTTTTTAGCCTTGTCTTACTTCACACTTGGAGAATCTGCTCCTGGGGCCTGGCTCAGAACCAAAGCCTGCCCACCACAGAGGAGCAGAAGCAGGGTGTTCTCCCTATCTCACACCATGGCTTGGCTTCTGTGGTTTATCTGAAGGCGTGCTCTTGCATCCTACTTCTATAGGTCCTCATAACCAGCAGTCTTTCAGTTTTCAGAGTGAAGGTTTCCTGCTGCCCAGGGCTGAGTTCCTGGGCTTTGCCAGCAGCACGCTTTCCTGAAGGAGGTAAGGCTGGCAGCTGGCTTTTCCCCTGCTCTGTCACCCTGCAGCTGAGCGCTGGGTATCCCTGGGACAGGCTAAATATCAGTGGTTGATGGGGAATCTCACCACTTTGGTAGCCCTGCTGAGATCTGATACAGCCCCGTGGCCACTTTTACCTCCATTTGTTTATCTCTGACCTTAAAAATGAACATACTCATCTGAAAGGAGGTTTCTTCTGTCTTTCAGATCCTCTCCAGCAAGAGATAGCAGCTTCATTGAGAAGATGAAGAAGACGGTAAGCTGCTTGCTCTGCGTGCTGGGAATGTGACAGAGCTCACTGCTTTCCCTTTCTCCTCTGGAGACTGTTAGCTGTCAGCAGTGGGACTGACTTGGATCCAGAGGCATTCTGCTGCGGTGCCCAGAGGCAGTGTGTGTGGGAGGCAGGAATAGCTCACAGCAGTCTCTGCCTGAACATTGTTCTGAGAGAAAATTAAATTGACAATTTGATGCAAGAAAAAAAGAAGTGTGATAGGAGATCGAAGTCAGGATGGAAAGGACAGAGACTTGGAAATCATTGGCTGGCCGTTGTTCATCTTTGTGGTTGATTCCCAAACCAGGCTCACTCTGGAATGGGAGTTGTACACAGAACTGGCAGATTGGACTCTGCTGGACTGGGTGCAAGAGGAAGCAGGGGAAAGGGCTGGATGTATTTTCCATTTTACTTCAAAGTAACTGGCTTGCTGTGGAGCAGGAGCTCCTGTGCTCAGATGCTTTCCCAAAGCTTTGGCAAGTCTTTCTTGTCCAGGGAGTTTCCTGCTTTTGGAGTCACTTTGTAGCTTTGAGGCTGAGAATAAACCTTGGAAGTTTATTCTTTGCTGTAATTTTAGATTGACCTGAGTCACCTCCTGAGACTGACACCGATCGTATTCCTATTAACAGCTTAGCCTGATGTGAAGTCCTGTACCAATGCAGGCTCCTAGTTGCCTGTAAGCTGCAGTCCAGGACTCCTGATCCCAGGCTTTCCCGTTCTGATAAGATGTGCTTGCTCTGTATGTTTGCCAAATGAGTAACTGCCATTTAACAGCTTGTTTTCCTTCTCTCCAGGGGCGAAACATCGTGGTTTTCTATGGCTCCCAGACGGGTACAGCAGAGGAATTTGCCAATCGCCTCTCCAAAGACGCTCACCGCTATGGGCTCCGTGGCATGGCAGCAGATCCAGAGGAGTATGACTTGGTAATTTAGCCATGAGCACAGCCTCAGGGCATGGCCAAGGGACTGCTGCCCATTTAGTAGTCTCACTTAGAGAAAAATTAGCTCACACTCAGAGTTGCAGAGGTGGTCTTGGTCCTTGTCAGTCTATGGGTTTGGGGTGAACTCTGCAACGTGGCTGAAAAAGGAATGTAGTCTGGAGTGCTTGGGACTCACGAGTCACCTGCTGGCAGCATGAAACTTTCTCTGTGTTCCTTCTGCAGTTAGCATTGGTGCCATACTGCTGCAGTCTTGCACAGAGGCACTGATGTTGTATTATTCTTCAGACGGAACACTAATCCTGGTCCCTTAAGCCTGGATGGAAAATCCCATCACTTTTCTGGTGGAGCAGAAGTACTGACTTGCAATCCAGTGGTATAGTTAGCTTTATTTTCCTTACCATTTCAGGTGGGTTTGGCCTTTCCCCAATCCCTTTTATAAGCAGTTGTCTGCCATGATGTGGTGCTGTCCTGTGCACCAGGGGTGTAGCTGCAGTGTAGGTGTATGCTTGCTCAGTAATCACATTGTCTGATCGTTGAGGGTTTATTCTTTGCTTTGGTTGTAGTCGGACCTGAGTCGCCTCTCTGAGATTGACAAGTCCTTAGCTGTATTCTGTATGGCCACGTATGGTGAGGGTGATCCTACAGACAATGCCCAAGACTTCTACGACTGGCTGCAGGAGGCTGATGCTGACCTGTCAGGTCTCCGCTTTGCAGTAAGTGGCTCGATTCCGGTTTATGCTGTATTTGGGCAGGAAAGCCAAAAGCCTTCCACTGCACTTGCACGTGGCTTGGGTAAGAACACAACATGGTGTCTATGCCTTCCATGCCTGTTCTGGAGGCAGTCCTTATTGTCTTCCTCTCCAAGCTGCACGGATATTTGCAGACATATATCTAGGTGTTTTCAATGTAGCTGTTGGTGAGCTCTCTCCGCTCCCTAAATCACGAGGGTTTGCTGGTGATGTCTTGCCCGAACAGCCCAGCAGACATTGAATGTAAGGTCTGTAAGTGAGTTACAGGCTGCTGCTGTTGTTTGGGAGCTAATTGAGCAGCCCTTGGCTACGTCTTCTCTCACAAATTAAATCACTTGGAGGAGTGTGTGGCTCTTTTTCTGTGCTGAGCTGAATAATTGGCTGAGATACAGCCACCTCACCTAAACGCCAGCCAAATTCCTTAGGCAGCATCACAGTTGCAAATGAAAGGAAGATGCACTGCTGGAGATGTTAAGCTGCTCTGTAAGAAGCAGTTTGTAAGCACTTGCTGGGCGGTTTGTGGGAGGGGAAGGACAGAGGATGCTGTCTGATGGAGGAAACCCAGTCCCTGCTTCTCCATGATTATCAGTGTTCTCTTCCAGGTCTTTGGGCTGGGGAACAAGACTTATGAGCACTTCAATGCCATGGGGAAATATGTGGACAAGAGACTGGAGGAGCTTGGAGCCCAGCGCATCTTTGAGCTTGGGCTGGGAGATGATGATGGCAAGTGAGTAGCTCAGCTTGAAGGGCTGCTCTGAGCTGGCTGTTGCATCATGGAAGGATCCCTGGCAAAGTGTTGGCTCTACTGCTAAGACAGAAGTAAACTCCTTAGGGCTAGTTATGGTGGTTGCCATGTCCCTGAGTGCATCTGCTCTCTCTCTCACATCAATCAGTCGCGTATACCCTGTATACCTTGCTGAAATCAGCTTTAAATGACCATAACTGTATATTTCACGAGCTTCACAGCCTCTTCTGCCTTTGCTCTTCTGCAGCTCCACTGATATCCCTGCAGATGAGACAAGCTCCATCTCCTTGTGAGCTGTTTATTTTATGGTAGAAGGCAGCAGTTTTCCAACTCAGAGTCCAAGAACAATTATTTGTACTTACCTGAGCAACCTCTTGGCAGAAGCTTAACTTCAGGAATTACACTGGCCTGTGGTTTTGCCTCCAAGGACGGCAAGATGTAATTAGAAGGATCTGCCCTGTGTGGGAGGCTCTGAATTTAGGAAAATAAACTTTTCAGAATTGGAATCTGGAAGGTGACCTAATGCCAGGAATGGGCAAGGGGTGGCTGAGATGGACAGAGGCACCGAGCCTGAGTTACAGCCTTCTGTGGCTGTCCTCATACTCAGTGCTCTGAAGATGCTCTTCTGGTGGTGTGTGAGCATGTAGAGGTAACAAGACTTACTAGGTCCAAGGCAGATGCCTTTTCCCATGGTACAGGAGGAAGTCCATAGGGATCTCTGTTGGCTCTTCTGGGAACATCCCTCTGCTTCCTCTTGAGCAGGAATATTCATACTCCCTTTCTCCTCATCTAGCCTGGAAGAAGACTTCATCACCTGGAGAGAGCAGTTCTGGCCAGCAGTGTGTGAGCACTTTGGGGTGGAGGCTACAGGAGAGGAATCCAGGTGGGTGTGGGAGCATTTTCTTCTGGGTGCCAGAAAGATTGGCCGTGTCTGAGCGGTGGCTGTGCCATCAGGCCTGAGCTGCTGTCCCCTTTCCTGCAAGCTGTTGCCTCTTCCAGGCTTGAGTGCACACCCAGATTTGCAGGGCTCCCAGCAGAGCTGATAATTCCTCTTGGTTTGGGCTCTGAGCATTACTGCCCTGCTTCCTGATGTGTTGAGAGGGCTGAAGGGCGGAAGTGTCATTTGTTTAAACTGCAGCAAACCCAGTAAAGCAGGTGATGGTTCCAGTGGTACCTTGTCATTTCCAATTTGACTTTTTTTCCTCTCTTCTGTCCCCTTTCCTCCAACAGCATCCGCCAGTACGAGCTGGTGGTGCACACAGATGTGAACATGAGCAAGGTGTACACTGGGGAGATGGGCCGTCTCAAGAGCTACGAGAACCAGAAGCCGTAAGTGCCAGGCTGCCCTGGCAGGGTGTCCTTAGGCCAGGCTTTGGCTGATGGCATTCGTGATGTTTCTGACTATGCAAGCCATGCAGGCAGTGTCATCTTGGCAACACAGCCACGTGGCAGACATCTGCCCAAGAGGAATGGGTTCAGATCTCCCCCGGGACTCTCAGGGGTTCCGCAGTTAATGAGTCATTAGTGTTTGAGAGGTTGGCTGTGTTCACGTACACTGTTTGGCTGGTAAGTGTGCAGCATTTGTCCTGAGGTCAGTCAGAGCCTTTCCTCCCCTGGAGGGGTTAAGGTATGATGGTTGCTTGTGGTATTGCTGCGGGGAGATTAATTGTGTAAATGAATTACAGCCTGAAATACCATTTTGAGAGGTGACACTCCCTCTAATCCGCCGTTGCATCACTTGTTCTTAATGGGATAGGAGCTGTTGGCTGCTGGGCTGTACTTAGAAGGAAAATGATTGTTTTCTCTGCCAAGTGTGGGTAGCAGCAGCATAAGTTTTGTGCTGTGCTGTGCTTTGAAACATGAGCCAGGATGGCCCTGTGCTCTAATAGTGGGACCCTGCTCTGGAGACAGAAGGAACATATCTAGGTGAAAGCAGTACTGTGAGCCTGCAGGACAGTAACCCAGAGGGGCCTTGTCTTTCCTTCCAGGCCATTTGATGCCAAGAACCCCTTCCTGGCTGTGGTTACAGAGAACCGTAAGCTGAACGAGGGTGGGGAACGACACCTTATGCACCTGGAGCTGGATATCTCCAATTCCAAAATCAGGTAGGCTCTGGGAAAACTGCTGTTATTTTTGGAGCTCCCCTGCAGAAAAGAAAAAAAGCATCTGATGGTTCCTTGCTACCATGGCTGCTGTCTCTTTGTGGTCCCTGATCCGAGCTGCTACACAGCACCTGCAGGGTCTCGGTGTTGTCTTACTAACCAGCAGCCTGCTTGTCCTCCAGCTGAGCAGCTCAGGCTTAGCATGGACGAGAAGTAGTGCCTGTGTTTCATCTCCTCCTGTTCTTGTACCAGGTATGAGTCTGGGGACCACGTGGCTGTGTACCCGGCCAATGATGCATCCCTGGTGAATCAGTTTGGTGAGATTCTGGGCACGGATCTGGATACAGTCATGTCACTAAACAACTTGGACGGTGAGTATAGATCACCCGTGCACATCAGCAGCTCTCCCACCGTGGCCTCTGTCCTTCCCTCTACAGCAGGAGTCAGATCACCCTCAGGTCCTGTAAGACACCTGCAGGCAGAGACATCCCACGGCTGCTCTGAATGCGTTTTGCAGTAGTGACATGGAGCCTGTTTGCTGCAAGCCAGCTGAAGTGGATCAGTTGTGAAATGTTTGGTGTGCCCATTCAACAACAAATTATGTAACAGCACGCTCCTAATTACAGAGCACCAGCCCGCCAGAGCATCCCTCTGCTGCAGCAGCCCCGGAGCTCAATAGGAGCTTTCGAGTCTGAAACACTGTTATTCAGTCCCTGTAGGATGCACAGACTTGGGGGCTGAGATGCCAGAAGGGAGCACTTTTCAGTGCTGATACAAAGAGCTTTTCTTGGGCAATGTTCCCAGCAGAGCTGGCCTGTGGCTGCAGCTGCTGCTTGTGTTACTTCTGAAACAGCAACGCCTGACCTGAGGCATCAGAGCTGCTGGCCCAGAAGTCCAAGAGCTGGCTTCTCATTTCCAAGGAGTAACTGGCTGTAATGCTCTGCTAGAGGCTGCAGACCCCTGTGTGGTGTCCTGAGCTGCCTGGCCTCACACAATTATTCCTGCCCCTGACTTGCTTTTACTTTGCTAAACTGAATGGCTCCGACCTTGACTGATGGTGCTTCGCTTTCCCATATGTCCATGGCTGAAGTCTAACATAACAACAGCAAGCAGTTGCTGACATCTTTCTTTCTTTCCTCTCTTCTCCTCCAGAGGAATCCAACAAGAAACACCCCTTCCCCTGCCCCACCTCCTACCGCACAGCCCTGACGTACTACCTGGACATCACCAACCCGCCCCGCACCAACGTGCTCTACGAGCTGGCCCAGTATGCCACGGACACCGGGGAGCAGGAGCAGCTCCGAAAGATGGCATCGTCCACTGCTGAGGGGAAGGTGTGAGCTGCAGCCTTCCCAGCAAAGCTGCGGGCTGAGCTGGCTCTGGGGGATGCCCTCAGGGCAGGCGTTGTGCCGTGGTCAGAGAGCTGGGGGGAGTGTTTGTGGTTTTGTAGGGAAGTCATGGCTGTGCCCTCCTTGCCCGCAGGCTCTCTACCTCAGCTGGGTGGTGGAGGCCCGGAGGAACATCCTGGCCATCCTGCAGGACATGCCCTCGCTGCGTCCCCCCATCGACCACTTGTGTGAGCTCCTGCCCCGTCTGCAGGCCCGCTACTACTCCATCGCCTCCTCCTCCAAGGTGAGGACGCAGCACAAAGGATGCTGAGAAAGCAATTTAGCTTCAGCTCCACTGTGCCACAGTCCCCTGCTCTGACAGGGACAGGACTCGGGGAATTTGCTCTGGGTTCTCCCAACTTCTGGAGAGGGAAATTTCTGTCCTACATTGCAGGGAGCTGGGGGTTCCCTCTGCCTTGCACTGACGTCCCCTCCCTGCAGGTTCACCCCAACTCCATCCACATCTGCGCTGTGACGGTGGAGTACGAGACCAAGACGGGACGGCTGAACAAAGGGGTGGCCACCAACTGGCTGAAGAACAAGGTGCCCAACGAGAACGGGAGGAACTCCCTGGTGCCCATGTACGTCCGGAAGTCGCAGTTCCGCCTGCCCTTCAAACCCAGCACGCCCGTCATCATGATCGGACCGGGCACTGGCATTGCCCCCTTCATGGGCTTCATACAGGAGCGGGCCTGGCTGAAGGAGCAGGGTGAGCACCCGGAAACTCCCCTGGGCACTGAGGGGTGCCCTGCTGGGCTGATCGGTGCCTCCGTTGGGTGATGTGATGCCCACATCAGATGGCTTGGGGAGATGACTGCAGATGAAGGTCAACATCTTTGTCCCAGCACAAGGAGGCTTTGTCCTTGTTTGCTGCCCACAGAGGGCACTTGAAGGGCAGGTAGATCGAAGCCATTTCTCTGATCTCTGCCACCTCTCCAGAGAAGCACCATCAGGTCACTTTGACTCATTTCTAAAGCACGTAGCTATCTCGGGATCAGCCTTGAGCTTCTCATAAACAGAAGCAACAGCTCTGCCAGCCTTGGGCTGGGTGAGCAGGACAGGGGGAGGTGGGGAGGGCAGGGCCGGGGGGCTGCAAGGGGCTGATGGGTGCTGTGTGACTGCAGGCAAAGAGGTGGGTGAGACGGTGCTGTACTACGGCTGCCGCCATGAGCGGGAGGACTACCTGTACCGCCAGGAGCTGGCCCGTTTCAAGCAGGAGGGCGTCCTCACCCAGCTCAACGTCGCCTTCTCCAGGGACCAGGCTGAGAAGGTACCTCTCTTGTCCCTCACCCAGTTGCTCCCATTGCCCGGCATCACTCCCGTAAAATCACAGAGTATCCTGAGTTGGAAGGGAACCACAAGGATCAAGCCGTGGTGGTGGGGGAAAATGAGGCTCTGAGGACTGGGGACAGGCAGCCCTGCTGTTTGAGGAGGCCCATGGTGGTCAAAGGAGCACCCAGCTCCTCTGCTGTGTGGGATGGGGGGGTCTGTGGGCATGGGCTTGGCTTCCCACCCTGGCCTGTGACACAGCCCATTGTTTCCTGCCAGGTTTATGTCCAGCACTTAATAAAGAAGAACAAGGAACACATCTGGAAGCTGGTGAATGATGGAAATGCTCATATCTATGTGTGTGGGTAAGTCCCGGGGCAAGGAAGGGACTTTGGGATAAATGTTCCTATTTTTTGGAAAACTAGTGTGACCCCATTGACCTGCTTGCTTGCTCGCTCCTTTTTCAGTGGGACGGTGAGCAGCCAGGTAAATGGGCTGTGCTGGGCAAACTGCCCCCATCCACGTGTTCAGGGACAGCCAGCTCTCATTTGCTCTGTGTTACCACCTCACTCACGGTCCTCTTCCTTCCAGGGATGCCCGCAACATGGCCCGGGACGTGCAGAACGCCTTCTACGAGATCGTGGCTGAGTATGGGAACATGAATCAGCCTCAGGCCGTGGACTATGTAAAGAAACTGATGACTAAGGGCCGGTACTCTTTGGATGTGTGGAGCTAAGAGTGAGGATGGTGGGGCCAGGGAGAGAACGCAGGAGGTGCCCTCCCACCCACTGCTCCTGTGGGTAACTGCGTCGTCCCCAGCCTCCAGCTACCCCGCTGTCACCCCAACCCCTCCTCCGCCCCCAGGGTGGGCTGTGCACCCCGGGTGGTGGAAGAGGACAGGTGGAGGGACAGGGGGTGGCTGAGGCTTTGTCCCCAGTGTTTGCCCTGGGGATGTGGGGCAGGAGGGATGGATGGCCCTAGGGGAGCTCTGGGGTCTTTTCTGAATGTGGGGTGTTGCCTTATTTCCTGGCGCCTCGTTCTGGAGCTACAGACCACCCTTGTGCCTTGCAGGCTGGGGATGGGGTGGAGGAACCTGGCAGCTGCAGGTTTGGTGTGAGGGCATAGTGTGGGGCAGCAGTCTGCTCTCATCCCTCTCCTACTGTTCGACCCTCTCTAAGGCTAGCTCCTGTGCCCTGTGCTGTCACTAAATGACCACATGTTGCTGCTTGAGGAAAAGGCAGAGCCTGTACCGAGCCAGGACCTGCAGGCACCTCCCCTTCCCTGCAGAGCCCTCCCATGCTCCAGCACTCAGCAGGGCGGGGGGCAGCTCCTCTCCCCTCCCCACAACCCGGTCTGGAGTCACAGCTGCAGGGTCCTGCTGGCTCCCTCGGGCCCTGCAGCCGGCAGCTCCCCTGTTCCCAGCCCCTCCGTCACGCTGTGTACGCTCATGTTTTTTAAAAGATACTGTCTTTGTTTCAATATCTTTGTGATTTTAATCATGGAAGAGAAAAAAAACAACCTTTCAGGCTGTCCAATGACTGTAAATTATTTAAATATACTTGCCCTTGGAATAAAAACACCGTTTCTGTAGTTTGCTGCTTGCCCTTCTGTCTTCCCCCTGCCCTCCTGGAGGAAAGAGGGAGGCAGGAGAAGCAATAGGTGCCACCTCCAACCTTCCCCCTGCCAAGGAGATGGGGGGAGCACACAGGGACTGCGGAGTGAGGTGGCCTCAGTCTGAGGCAGCAGAGAGGCACAGCTGTGCCGGAAATGCTGTTTGTTTCAGGAGTTCCTGCGGTAGCAGAGGGCTTCAGGGACACCGCACTGGGCTTTGAGCTGCTGTTTGTTCTGCAGCATCAGCCAGCAGCACAGCTTTGCTCAGCCCTCCCCTTCCTGTCGTGCCCCAGTCAGCTGTGCTTCACCCCAGGCAGGTGTGGGGCAGCTGGAAATGACTTTCATCCCTCTCCACTGCAATGATGCCCACTGCCAGGCTGGCTGAGTGCAGAACAACGCCTGTGCTCTGTTCCAAGACCTCACCCCAGCAAACCAAGGAAGCACCTTCCTTTTATTTTTGCATATGCATCCTCCAGAGATGCAAGGCCAAGGGAGCTGTGAAGCCTGGTTCTCAGGCTCACGGTGCCCCCCCCCCCCATGCCCACAGCTCTTCCTGCTCAGCCCCCTCTGTGGGTTGGAGGGCGAGGAGGAACTCAGGGTGCCCCATCCCAGAGAGCAGTACATGTGTGCAGCCTTCAGCCTCCCTGCCATAGGGGGGCTGCAGGGGCAGCATTCCTGTACGTGGCTTCAGGGCCCCAGGCCCCCTGCTCCTTCCTGCTGCCCGTTGAGTGACACAGGCACAGATTCAGCACCGCAGAGAACACGTTGTCTATTCACAAGCAAGCCCCCAGCTCTGTCCAGCATCCAGGCTTGCACAGAACGGGGTGAGACACCAGAGTCTGGATGGCATCAAGGCAAGGAGATGGGAACGGGACGGAGCCGGTGGGGAGAAACAGTCCTGGCCCCCGTGCTGCTCCTCTTCAGTTCCGCTTTGTGTCTTTGCTCTGGTTCTGAAACTTCTGGTGCACAACACGAAGGGTGGTGAAGAAGTTCCCCAGGAAGAGGACGAAGAAGGGGAGGCCGCACATGAGGACCTGCGGGAGCCACGGAGCTGTGAGCAGCAGGGATGGACACCTCCCCCCACACAGCTGCCCGCGAGCCGCCCTTACCTGCCACTCCTTGCACTCCGGGTGCTGCAGCATCCGGAACAGGGTGACGGCGTTGTAGAGCTGCCAGAACTGCAGGAGAAAGGAGACTTAGGGATTGTCAAAGGCTCCCCCTTACGCTGATGCTCAGCTGGCTGCTCCCTCGCATGAGGCCAGCCTGCCTCTGCGCGGCCATGAAACCCCACATGGGCTTGGGACCAGGAGCGAGCATCCCGCAGCTGATCCTCACTGGGACAATGCCCCCCCCACTCCAGAGCCCAGCAGGACTCCTTGGACCACTGCTTTTGGCTATCAGCCTGAATGGTGGAATTGGACTTTCCATAGCAGCTTCAAGAGCTGAAGTTCAGAAGGGTTTGAGAAGGGTTGTCAGAGCCCCTCTGCTGTATTTACACAGCGCTGAAGCACTTGGCAGCACTACCAGCAGCCCCCAGGTCCTCCGTAGCTCACTAACCAAGTCACAGAGGTGGGTGTTTTAGGGGAAGAAGAGGAGGCTCAGCCTCTGGCACCTGTACCATGTGCCTGCTGCAGGGCATAGTGAGGAATGGTGTGGCTCAGTCCCACCCCAGGCCTCCCATGCCTCCCCAGGAGGGTTGGTGCACACTCACCTGTCCAAAGAAGAGGAAGGGAAGCAGGAAGGTGAGGCCTCTCCACATCCAGGACTGGAAGCCCTCTGCAAAGGATGAAGGTTTGCTGAGAACGTGCTCACGGGGGCCAGGATGGAGCTGAGCTCCAAAGGCTGGGGCAGGGAGGTTCAGTGGCCATCCCATGCCTGGCTGAGGCCCTGCAGGGCACTACAGGGGCAGACAGTGTGGGAGGGCTGCAGCAGGTTTCCTATCCTTGGGGTCTAAAGTAGGCTTCCCTGGATGAAGCAGCTCCCGTGGGGCTGCCCTCAGCCAGAGCTGGGCTGCAGAGGCTGCTCTGGGGGATGCTGGCTATGTTTGTGGCATCTTTTCTGATGCCACCACTCATAAACCACAGTCAGACCGATCTTGGAACAAAAACAACTACCACCATCGCTTCTAGTAGGAACACAGCTCCCACTTAGCCTAGCACTGGCCTGGCCCTGGTAGGGGGGCTGCTGGCCGGAGCAGAGGTGACAGCAGATCCAGCTGGACCAGGACAACCTCAGGGAAGATCCTGGCTTACCCACAGTGAGGTCCATGTTGTGCCTCTCGCCCAGTGCTCGGAGCCGGTACAAACACCCGCTCTGGTAGTAGTACTGGAGGAACTGCACAAAGCCTGCAAAGAGAGACTGGATGAGGGCAGGAGGCACCGGCCTGCGGGCTCAGCACCAGCTCAGCTTTGAGTTGCCTGTGCATAGAGCTCTTCCTGGCCCCTGGGAGGCAGAGGGCAGGAGAAGAGCTAAGGGAAAACCCCAGTGGGCTGTGAGTATCCACAGCCAGTTCTCTGCTGCAGAGCTGGGCAGCACAGCATGCCTGGCCACTGCAGGCAGGTCCTGGCCCAGCAGGCACAGCAGCACTTACTTTGGTACATGGAGAAGGAGAGGAACTGGTTCCTGAACATCTGGTACATGAGCCCGTCTGGCCTGCAGAGAGAGGACACTGATAGGGGTGTGTGGGAGTGAGGAGATGCTGCCAACCCTGCCTGGCCCACAGCTGAGGTCACAGCACTGCTGCTCAGCTCCCAGCAGAATAGGGGCACCACAGCACAGCCCCTCGGTGTCAGCATCTCATTGAACACTATTTGCCCAGATTGGGAAGCCAGGAAGCAGGAGGCTGGCAGGACAGGGGTCATGAAAACACTGCACAGCCCTTGGACAAGAACTGCAACACTGAGAATTGTGTTTTCCAACAGAGACCTGGGCTGTGCTGCCTGTCTTGCTGTGCTGGTGGCTGCTTTGGTTTGTGGTGCTTGGGCCTGCTGAGGAATGCGTGGAGCTGATCATTATACCATAATGCTCATGGGGAGGAATACAGCTATGGCTTAGGGCATGGAGAGCAAAGGCTCCATCAGCCAGGCTGGCATGGCACAGGCAGGCCGGGTCCCTGCACACAGGAGCTGAGGATGCAGACTTACCAAGTCAGCATGACACCTGAGAGGAACGTGGAGATGTGGTGATGGAAAACCCACCAGCCCTTGATTCTGGAAGACAGACACAGGCAAGGGGTCATGAATTGGGATCCAAACACACCCCAGGAGAGCAGAGCCAGCCAAGTGCCTGCCAGCCACCCAACAGCTGGCATTTGGGAAAGCTGGCAAGGAGCAGAGGTGGTTACAAAAGGGACGTGCATGGAGCAGGACCCAGCACCTCCAGCCCAGGTGGTACCCAGGGCACCGCACCTGCTGCACCACCTCCACACAGTGAGTTCATCCAGCCCTCCCTCCCCAGCAGCTGCCTCATAACCACAGCTAATTACTGTATGGGGGCTAATTACCAATGTTTGTTACACACCCTGAGTAGGAGGTGTCAGCTGCATCCCTGGGAGGCACAGAGCTCTCAGTCCACAGAAAAGAACTAATTGCCCACACCCGAACCTGAGAGACTCACTTGGATCCATTGTTGATCAGGATGCTCTCCCGGATGGTCAGCGTGCAGTAGTACCACACCAGGAGGAAGTTAAAGGCGGAATCTGTCACCCTGGCAAACAAAGCAGGCTGAAAAGACAGCACGGAGACACATCCCTGCAGGATGCTCATCCCTGGGAGGCCACCATGTCCCCAGGGCAGGGGCAGAGCTACAAGGTTGGGGCAGTCAGTCCCTTTGTTGGGACCTCCTGTTCAGCTCCATCTTTTGAGCTTTAGCGTTGCTCTGGGCTCTTCAGGACCAGAGATGAATGCAGGGGCTCTGGTAGGACATCTCTGCCCAGCACTCCAGGCAGACTCACCTGGAGTTTAGAAGGAACCGACAGGAGAAGGACACGATGAGCAGGATGATGGTGAGGTAGAGCTTGAACTTCTCATACTCGTCTTTATAAGCAAACCTGCAGGGATGTACAAGGACAGGCTTGGAGCAAGGAGGCTGCTGGCAGCCATCCTCCCCTCCCACCTGGTTGGACAAAAGGGATACCCTTTTGGGAACCTCTTGCAAGAGCTAAGGAAAATCCTTGACCCCCAAGCACTTCTGAGAGGAGAGCAAACCACGAGGCAGCGTCACATCATCCCACAGCCACGCCAGCTGGAGAGGCGGCCCAGGGGACTCTGGGAAGCTGAGCAGATCAGCATTGGTGTGTTTCACGGAGAGCCCATGGAACAAGACAGCAGGGTCTGGGGCTCACTGCTCAGCACTTCTCGCTTTGAGTGTCCCAGCATGGGGGCTGTCAGCACTGGCTGCCATAGCCAGCGCTTCCCCACAGCTGGGTCTCTCCTGAAGTCCCCAACACAGGGGAAACTCGGGCACAGCTTTGGCGGTGGGTCCCATTTAACTCATTACAGCTAGCAGTTCGTCCCAGTCTGGTCACAGGAGCTAAGCAGGGACTGAGGGCTGCTTCCAGGAAAGGGAGAAATGGACAGACCTGGCAAGGAATCTGCACCAGGTGGGTCAAGCCAGCCACGTGCCTGCATGTACTGCACTCACAGGCTGCTCAGCCTGGGCAGATCTATAATTTCCTGGTGACAAGGGGACCCCGAGCCTCCCCACGCACACGATGGCAGTGCTGCAGGGCCGTACTTAGCCTGCTTGCTGAGCAGCGTGACGTTCACATTCCCAAGCACCAGACTCAGGTACAACCTGGGGAGAGAGCAGAGGTGTTCAGGTGGGAGCCTGCACAAAGCTGCCCGTGTTACGGGCCAGGCACAGCTATCACCTTTCCCACCACATCCCGTGCTGCTGACAGGCACCACATCCCCTGCCCAGCCGTGTTCCACCCGGAGCTGCCCAAGGGCAGCGGGAGGACGCTGTGCAGAGTCGGGCTGGCTGCTGCCCAGGCACCTGCAGGTGACCACGGGGCTGTGCCTCGTGGTGTTACAGCTGCTGGGACCCGGTGCTGCATGTCATAGGGTTTCACCCAGGAGGACGCTGGTGCCTACAGACCCCAGCTGTGCTGCCTGCCCCTGGCACAGAGACCATCCCCACACAAACATGGGGCACCTCTCACCCGTTCTTCTTTGGCAGGTAGGCCTCCATCTCAAAGAAAACGTTCTGTCTCTCTTTGATCAGGCTCTGGATCTCCTGGATGGACTCTCGCTGTTCGGGACTCACGTGGGTCTTGCATCTGGGGAGGAAGCACAGGCACTGGCATCAGGATCGGCTCCGTCACAGCACGAGCACGTGCTGGCATTTGATACAGGGCCGTGCCTGGAACAAGGGCACCCCAAGGACAGCAACAGCAAACTGGAGGCGAGTTCCATCTGCGGGGCAGGCTGAGGAGCTGCCGGAGGGAAGGGAGTGGGAAGGAAAGCACAGGGAGGCCGGGCAGCTCATCTCACCACCAGGAAACACAGGCAAGGCAGTCAGCTCAGGCTTCGAGAGCACGATTTGGGAAAGCAAAGCTGAGGAAGACACGTCAGGGTACACCCAGATCTCAGCAGCCTTTTGCTAACATCTGTGCTGCTCTGAGCTGGGTCCGACAGCCCTGCCCTCACGGCTCTCCCCTTCCAGGACCCCAACTTACTTCTTGAGGGACAGGGAAAGCTCCTTCAGCTGCTTCTTCTGCCGTGTGATGCAGCTGGAGATCCCATCCTGCAGCTTGGTCAGCTCCTCCAGCTTCTGCTTGTACAGCCTGTGGTTATCCTGCGAACGAGAGCAGCGTGTGCTGCAGGCACACACTCCAGCAGTGCACAGGGCACCCAGTGCACGCCTGTCCCACCAGAACACCCCCAGAACGGCGCTCTGAGCCCAGTGAGGAACTGCGGCAAGACAGAGCAGCAACGGCCTCTGTGCTGCTGCTTGGAAATATCCTTAAGTAGAAAACCAGGAGTGCGATGTACGGAAATGATGCAGCTGCTAGAGATCATCTGTAACTTCAGTGCACGTCAGGGTGGGGAATGCAGCAGCGGTCAGACAACGCTGTGGGCAGCCGGGTGTGTTTGGGGAGCCCATCCCCAGCTCTGAGTGCTTTGCCCACTGTAAGGGATGCGCTGTGCATGGCACGTCCAGCCATGGCTGGGTGCTCGGCTGCCTCGCGCTCTGGGCTGTGGCACCCACAGCTTTGCTCTCCAGTTGTGACACCATGAGAGACCCACACAGCTCTGGGCTGGGGTACGTCGGGGGCTGAACCCAGAGGTGGTTTTGCTGCTGACCCTGCATGGGGAAGAAGAGCAGAGCTCTGTGCCCGCTGCCCGCAGCTCACCCTGGGATGCCGGTGGCCCCGCGTGCCGCCGTAACCCAACCGCACCTGGGTAACACTAGATGCCATTCTTCTGCTATATTTAGAAGGGAAAGGAGAGACCGTGCTATGTCAATGCTCCTTCTGGTCCTGTCAGCTGAAAAACAACCTCACCTCGACCACAGGCAGCCCCAGAGCCACCAAGGCATGAAGTGCTGCTTGCAACAACCCTTGGACTAGACCTCGGTGTGCGCTCCTTTCAGCCTCCGCAGTTCTTATCGGGGACTTTATCAGCAGATGGCAAAGCCTTTCCCAAAGGAGAAAGGTGAAACCGAGACACAGAGGAGGGAAAAAACACGTTCTTCCTCATGTGCCCAGCAGGGAGGTGGGGACGGACCCAGATCACCCCGCAGTGACGAACACCCCGACCTCAAGCGGGACGTCCCCACTCAGCAAACCCCTCCCTGCTCCCAGAGGAGCTCCTGTCGCTCCAGGGTCGGCCACGAGCAAGTGGGGTTTGGGCCAAGCGCTCCCTGGGATCTGCTTTCGTCCCACCCCGGGGATTTCGGGATGCACAGACCGGCTCCTATGGAGCAAGAGCGCGTTTCTCAGAGCCGCCCTTGCCCCAGATCTGGGCACAAGCTGTGCTGTGTCTGCAACAGCATCCGCTTCGCCCCATCCCGCGGGGGTGGAGGGGCAGAGGGAAGCGCCGTGAGCGGAGCCGGTCAGCCGAGCTTTCCCTCGGGTGACCCTGGCCGTGCTGATGCCTGCCCACTCACTCACGGGGATTACACGGCGCACCCCGGCCCCGTCCTGCACGGACGGACGGACGGATGGAGGGCTGTGCCACTGGGCCGAGCTGGCCCAGCTCAGCGTGCCCCCCCCGTGGCCAGCAGCATCCTCCCGCCCGGCTCGGGCAGCGCTCCGTGCCAACAGCCCCGCAGCTTCCCCACGCCACGCCCGCCCAACAGCCCCGCAGCCCCGCGCCCCACGGCCGGGCACCGCGGGCACCGATCCCTGAGCAGCCCCCGGCCCCGGTACCTGGATGCGCTGGAAGCCGTCCTGCAGCTCCTCCCACTCCCGCAGGCACTCGGCGACCGAAGCCATGGCGGTGGCAGCGGGAGGGAAGGAAGGAGGGACGGATGGAGGAGGCGGTGAACGGCCCCGGCACTGCGCTGCCGCTTCCGGGCACGCCCCCCGCGAGGCGGACCGGGGGGAGGCTCCGTGCCGTGCCGTGCCACGCTATGCTGTGCTGTGCTGTGCCGTGCCGGCCCTGCGCTGCTCAAGGACGGGATGGAGGGGCGGTGGGCGGCCTGGGGTTGGGGGGGTTTCGGTGCTGCCAACCTAAACACGCAGTGATAGGTTTTGTTCAAGGAGAGGCCAAGGGTGTTTTGTTCTGTGCTGTCAGTGCGAGGAATTTATAGCGCTGCAGGGCTTTGGGCGGTACGGACTTGAGTTTGGGGCTTCAAATTCGTCTGCTGGGCAAAGTCGGGTTACTGGGTGAGCAGGAGCACACCTGAAAACGGGGAAATGCTGTGTGTCCCCGGGCTGCGAGCCCACGCTCTACGTCTGCCATCCAAGGCCGTGGGTCAGTGAACCTTTTCAGTGGGACAAGAGGGAATGGCCTCAGGTTGCACCAGGGGACGCTCAGGTTGGGTATGAGGAACAATTTCTTCTCCAAAGAGCGGTGCTGCGGTGGCACAGCTGCACAGGGAGGGGGGGTCACCGTCCCTGGAGGTGCTCCAGAGCCGTGGGGATGTGGCTCTGAGGGCTGTGGGCAGTGCTGGTGGTAGGTGGACGGCTGGACTGATATCTTAGAGGTCTTTTCCAATCTTAGTGATGGTACAAATCTTTTCAGAGAGAACCCCAACAACCTCCCTAGCTGGGGCAGAGAGCATGCCCAGTAACGTGGCCACAAGCCCCCTTACTTACAGGGAGGCAAGCTGTGCTCAGCGGGCCATACCCTGCAGGCCTTGCTCTCCCCAAGCCCACACCCCCACCAGCATCCCTAATAGCTCCAAAAACGGACTCCATTTATTAGAGCTAAAAACAATTCCGTTATGTTAAGAGCTTTGTCAACAGAGTTGAGTTCACTTTCTACCTCCAGAAGAGGCGGCGGGGCAGACAAAGCAGCCTCCTTCCCTGCTGGCATTCTCTGCGCTCAGAAATTGGGTTCAGAGACATCGGTGATGGCGGTCCCATAGATCTGGGCCTCCCAGTCTGCAAGCTGTTTCACGAAGCCCCGCTGCGGTCTCGCGTTCGTTTTGCATTTCAGAACGTGGTCCCAAGCTTTCTGAAAGGAGAAAGCAAAGAAGTGTTAGAAATAGGTTTCTTGTATTTACACCGAGCAGCTCTGCTTGTGCACAGCACAGCTCAGTGTGTGCTGCCTGGGATGGACTTTGGCAGACAAGCCTCTGGCTGCCAAACTAAGGACAGACGGGACCCAGATGTGAACTTGTGAGAAGCCTTTCCTCTTTTCATCCTGCTTTCCTGAGCATGAGGGCAGCTCAGGCTTCTCTCGTTGGCTGGCACGTATCTTGCACTGTTTTACACCAATGGAGAAATGCAGTCCTGGATTTTCTCCTCCAAAAAGCTAGTTCTTCCATGGATGGTAAGCAGAGCAGCAGTGTGTCAGCTGCTTACACATAAGGAACGAAGGTTATCGTGTCTCTGAACTACTGAACCTTGATGTGGCAGAGCAGCTATTAAACTCCACTTATCCCACCGTGTTAATTACAGCCATCTTAATGATCTGCTGGCTCCATGGAATCAGCTGGGGATTCTGCTACAAGCAGGGCAACTCCACCAGCATTACACTGCTTCACTCTTGCTACACCCCGGGTTTCCCCAGCAGTGCTCATCTTCCTCCTCCTGGCAGTCCCCCCAGCAATCAGAGGATTGCTTAAGCCTAATGAGACCAAAGGTTACAAGATAGCTTTCCATGGATTTGTTTTACTAATCTCAGCAATTCTGCAGGCTCTGATCTTCCAGCATTTACTCCTCTGTGCTGTGTTCTGCGTGTCTGTGCTTCCCCTGTCCTCCACACGTGTATCAATCACTGCAGAATGAGGGGGCTCACACCCCACATCTGTTTCTTGTGCCATCTCTCTGCCTTGGGATGTTTTTGGACACGTTGGCCTAGATCTGGTGAAGGATCACACAGCAATCTGTTGCACTGCTTTTGCCTGCAAGAAACAAACCGGTCTGCCAGGGCAATCCTGCAGGAAAGCTTGGCCAGGCCAGCTGCAGGACAGCACTGCACTTGGCATAGTGCTGGGAACAACTGTAAGTACTGAGAGAAGCTGCAAGGATCAGCCTTTGGCTTTGGCACTGCTGCTGCAGATGCCTCTGGTAACTCAGTGTGCAGGAGAAAACAGCACGGGAACAGTTATCAGTGAGCTGGAGCAATCACACCCAGCTTTACTGGCAAAGACCAAGCAGTGTCTGCTGCCCGGCTGGCACGCTCAGCCCGAAATTACCCTTTGGCACACACTGATAGTAAGAGATTTCCTCTTATGTTGCAAATGTTTGCACAGAATCAATTAAATGATTAGATACAGGCCCAGCTTCAGTAGGTGTGAGTCAGTCCTTTCCAGCTCCCAAAGGAGGTCACACTTTCCAAACAAGGACTATATTTTTAAGGAGAAACCTTTTGGTTTTCATAGGGAAGAAGCCTGGTCTGTGCTAAGCAGGCACCACCAGCCGTTGCCTATGGCAGCACTGTGCCCACGTGCTGTACACAAAGGGAAACGTGGCCTGGCTTCTGGGGAGAGGCCACCGGTCTTTCCACACCTCGGGATCAGTTTCAGCCTTCCTTTGTTATTTTTCTTATGTTACTCAGAGCTCTGGAACAAGATGTACTGTTCTTTAACCTGTCCATCCCTCATGGGCTACCATTACCCCATTCCAGATTTCTTTACAGTAATGCCTGTGGGAGGGGATTGCTTCTGGGGAGAGAAAATGCTTTCAGACGAAGTTGGTGCTGATGAGCACAGTGGTAAAACAGCTCTGCAGACACTGGGGTATGAACTGCCCTCTAACCCTGTGGTGCTGGGAGATGGGGTTAACTTCAATAGCTTCCAGATACTCTTCTTCTCAGAGCAGAAGAGCTAAGCTCTGTAACCACTGCCTTATTTTCATAGCCCTGTGGGGCTGGATTTCCCTATTAAGCAGGGAAATGTAAGAACATCCCAGGTGCCAGGTAAGGACTCACAAACCCAAAATCACACCTGTGCCACCTCCTTAATGACAGCAGGAAGATCCAACAGATGTAACAGAATCTCTTACATTATCAGGTGGGTCTGCACAAATACAAGGATAAATTCTTTCTCATTACTACAGTAATGAGGCTTCAGGAGCAGAATAAACTGCAGATCCAGCCCGTATCTGTGGGAAGGATGACAGTGATGTACCTTCAGGGAAAACTGGAAGGAATGCATAAGATAGGCCATGGTTACTGTGCTGCTCCGGCTTATCCCCAGGCTAGAGAACACCAGCACTGCTCCGAGACCCAGCTGGGTGTCTGCAGAAAGAAACACCAATCACAGATGAGTGATGTGGGAAATCAAATTTCCAATTGTACAGTCAAGCTCTAATTCAGTGAGAACTGGCAGGCTGCTAGCCTGAGAGACAGGAACTGTCATTAACCCTGATAGCAGCAGATGTGCACTGCCAGCTCTTGTTTCTGTTAGCATCTGCCTCCCTTAAAACCCCACTGAGTTAAAAAGGAGCTTGGAGGACCAGAACCAAACGACAGTGACCAGTCAGTGTCAACTTCATGTCAGATAACTGCGACGAAAAGTGGCCTGCCATCACCAGTCAGCATCACGTCAGCAACTCAAACTCTTTCAGATAGGTTTAAAGATGACAAAATTGAATGCAAACCTAACTGTTCTGTACTCCAGCTGGAGGAATCAGCTCTCAAACTGACAGGGACTCAGGCTGCAAATCCCTTACCCCTCGCTCTCTACACCTGCCTGAAAGGAGGTTGTGGTGAGGGGGGGGTCGGCCTCTTCTCCCAGGTAACAGCAATAGGACAAGGGGGAACGGCCTCAAGTTGCAGCAGGAGAGGTTTAGGTTGGATATTAGGAAGAATTTCCTCTCAGAAGGAGTGGTCAGGCACTGGAATGGGCTGCCCAGGGATGGGGGGGAGTCACTGCCCCAGAGGTGTGTAAGGGTAGGTGTAGCATTCAGGAACGTGGTCAGTGGGTGATAGTGGTGGTAGGTGGATGGTTGTGCTGGATGGTCTTAGAGGTCTTTTCCAACCTCAGCAATTCTATGGCTCAGAACTGGGAATCAGCACGTGCACAGCAGGCAGGGCACTGTTTTTAGGATGATGTGGATGATCTGCAGAGAAAGTTATGAAGGTCAGCAAAGCCTTTTTCTACAAAAGCAAAGCCCCCTTGGCTGAGGATGCTGTCACTCACTGCTCACCACACCAACTCTGCCACCTATGCATAAACAGTTCTGTAACTTATTGATAACTCTTTTAATGCTTTCCTTCCCTCTCCAGAATAGATAGCATGGTGTGTTTTTGGAATACCAGCAAGTGCACTGTAGAATTTGTAGGGCAAAGCTGCTTCTACTGTTGTCAAGAGGTTGTTGGGTTTTTTTCTAGCACTATAAGAGAGTTTTCCATCATGAGGTAAGCCCATGAGCAGAAAGGGCCTCACTCCAACAGACTCCAGGCATGAGAACTCCCACACCCTTTGAGGGTTTGTGGAGAGCTTCAGTGTTCACCCATAACCATTCCAGTTAAAGGAATCTACTCTAGACTTACCCAATAGACAGCATGCACTTTCACAATATCCACAGCTAATAAACTCTAAGAGTCTGTTTTGGAAGCTTCCACATACTGATGTAAGAGAGAGACTTCTGAAATGCTGCTGCAAGAAGGAAACTTGAGGCATAATGAAGGATATGTAAGTGGAGATCAACATCCAGGTTTCAATGTCATGCAAGTCATGAAATTCAGTTTAGGACTACAGTATTTTGTCTGCAGCTATCATTTCCTTGTCTCTTTGTGTCCAGTTGTTACTTCTTATTTGGTATTTGAATTATACTGTCTGCAGGAACAGGCTGGTCTGCTTCTGGGTCTGTATGACCTAGCAGAGCAGGGCTTTAGTCTGTGGCAGATGCTATTTTATAACTGTGATGGAAGATAAAGATGCTGTTGAACACCATCATAGGATAAGGCTGCAGGAACTGTGTCTGCTGTGCTCTTGCAGCTGCTGAGCTGGTACATTTTTTCTTGCCCTCTCTGATACAATGACCTGAAGGCAGGTTTATGCTGTCCAAGCTGAAAATTTCCCTAGGCCTTATGGTGAGTCTGCACTGTCAGTCCCTCCAGTCCCAAGGATTCAGAGCATTCTGCAGCATGTTCTCCCATGTGTGTCACACTCCTGTTCAGATAAAACTCTGGTGGTTGAAGATTTGGGCTGGTAAGAATCAGAGGGTTGTATTTAAAAACAGAGGAATGAGGAGAATCCTATGCAGCCCTGGCAGACATCCTACAGCAAAGCCTTCTCACACCTACTGCAGAGCTCTCTACTATTGCAGTGACTATTCTTTAAATGAGTAGGAACATCAGCATCAGATGCCCCCTAAAATCTTGTCTCTGTCCATCAGTCTGGTTACTGAGGCAGCTCTGGTGTCCATCAGGGTGTGCACTAGTTTGGGAGGACACTGATCTTCAAAGATTACCACCCTCCTGTCTGAGATTCCTATTGGGGTGAATTGCAGTCACTCCATTTTAATATCCTAGAGTGACTGAGAGCTCAGGAATTCCAGCTCAGAAACAACTCACCAATGAAATGGCAAACAGTAGAAAAGGAAGAGAAAAGATCTGCTTCAAGCGAATCTGGAACAGATACATGGAGGTATTTGCCTTCTTCTGCCAACCTGTAAAAAGGGCACACAGCATCACATGGACCAGCAAAGCAACCATGGGAAAAAACTGTTTCACTTCAGCTTCACTTCAGCTGTTTTCTACCACAGCATCCTCCTCCTCCAGCAGCTCAGAGAACTCAACATGGAGAACTGATGGGACAAATGTGAAAACTGAAACGTGAAAGCATGACAGACCGGGAATGCCAAGGGCTGCCAGTCCTTCTCTTACCCAGTCCATCCACGTCATGATAGATGGCTGGAGGAAAGCATTGGTGCTATGCCAAGATCACAGAACTAAGTGTGAAACAGCACTCAAATCTGCTGTGAAAAAGTTTTCCTTCAAAGTTTACAGGCACTCAGTCCTGTGCCACCTCACTGTTTTCACAGGCACGGGCACTGGGAAGAACAGACCCTGAACAACTTACAGCGTTGCAGGCTGTTCAGAAATGTTGACTTGTGCTTTGATCTTCAAATCTTTCTGAATTTGTTGGTCGCAGGCCTGCTTGAAATTGCCCATGTATAACTTTCCAGGCAGTATTTCTACAGGGTATGGCTGGAAGTTGTCGAGTTCCTGCAAGGAGAGAAAGTGTGGGCTCACAGAATCACAGAATGGTTGGGTTGGAAGGGACCTCAAGGATCATGAAGCTCCAACCCCCCTGCCGCAGGCAGGGCCACCAACCTCCCCATTTAACACTAGACCAGGCTGCCCAGGGCCCCATCCAACCTGGCCTTGAACACCTCCAGGGATGGACGGGGCATCCACAGCCTCTCTGGGCAGCTGTTCCAGCACCTCACCACTCTCTGAGTAAAGAACTTCCCCCTGACATCCAACCTCAATCTTCCCTCCCTCAACTTAAAACCATTTCCCTTGTCCTGCTGTTATCTACCTTTTCAAAGAGTTGACTCCCCTCCAGTTTATAGGCTCCCTTTAGGTACTGGAAGGCTGCAATGAGCTCACCCTGCAGCCTTCTCTTCTCCGGGCTGAACAAGCCCAGCTCCCTCAGCCTGTCTCCGTAGGGGAGGTGCTGCAGCCCCCTGATCATCTTTGTGGCTCACCTCTGGACCCTCTCCAACAGCTCCCTGTCTTTCTTGTACTCAGTTTAGAGTATATTTGCTCCTTTCAACTTGGTGAACTCTTAAACAGAAGTCACGTGCAAAAATGAACACACATTTAGCCAACAGCCCGTGACACATTGAAGTGCAATGAGTCGTTCAATCACCTGGGTTTTCTGAAGTGTTGAAGTATTTGCTCGATTTACTGAGAATAATGAACAAAAATGTTTTCATTGTGGCATTACTTGAAACAAATCCTAACTAAACAGGCAGAAGAAGACATTCTTTGCAATGTCTCAAGCAGCGTAACAGATCCAGTTGAAGTTTTCCCTGGTTCACAAAGCTAAATGAAGTCATTCGCCACCTGCAGAGCTGCAGGTGCGATGTGGTGGCACAGCACAAGTCTGCAGCTATTTCTGCTTTGTGCAGCATAAGGGCTGACAATAGAAATACACCAGTAGCTGACGGTGCTTCTACATCCATAATTGATACTCAGAAATGCTACACCAGGACCAAACAGCTCAAGAATTTGAAGCAATGGAGAACAACAGCTTAAATGGAGTGCTTGCTTTGTGATCCTTCCAGACAAAAGGCTTTATAGACATGAAGCACAATGTTTGATAGATGTGATAGATGTACTCTGTCTGAAAACACTGGCTGGGTAACAGCTCAGATAACTGCATATAAAAGAGTAAAGTGGAACCTGCCTTCTTTGTCATCGTTTGCTACTGTTTGTTTAGTTATCTGGACTCTCCAGTAGGCCAGCTTCGGGGTTATCAGAGAAAGCTTTCCTGGTTGTTTCATGAGCTGTATTTTCATGCAATAGAAGAAGAAAAAAAGGCAAAGTGTGGCTGCAGAAGAACTTGTGGCGACACCTCGGGCAAGCACAGTAACTCAAATTACATTTAATTCCCTTGTTTGAATTACTCTGATATCAGGTTTACAGCACCACCCAGCCTGAATTCATTAACCATCGTCAGTTGAATATGAAGGCTCGTGTCTTCTGTTTGCAAATTAGTCTCACCTGAGGCATCCACAATATCTTCTGAGTCCTCAGGAAGTGATAGCAAGCTGAGAAACTTTTGTATCCTCCCCTCAGGACAAGCACAGGATGGCGGGTGAACTGCTGTAAGCTTCTGGCATGTCGGGCAGCAGTTCCTTCCTCGGCATCTATGGGAGCAAAAAGCTATTTGCTGGGGCAGGTTTGGTGTGCCTCCAGCAGCACTGCAGGCTAAACCTGGCCCACTGACACCCACAGTAAGCTCCTTTTCATTTCATCTTATGGGCTGTAGAAAGCCTTGTTAAAAGCTGGACTTATTTAACTGTTGCTTCAGGACAGTAACAAGGAATGCTGCTGTTCACCTCTAGTCCTGATCTATTCCTCTCCTGGTTTCTTTTGTAGGACCACTTCTGTTTTCTCTCCACTATTCTTTGAGAAATGCTTGCAATCACTTCCCATATCAGGGAAGTATTTAAGTATAAATCTAATTTTACTTTTATGGGTTCCCTTTTCTTTAGTCTGCTTTAGCCACAGGTGAACAAAAGAGGAATCCTGAACAACTTCTTCACAACTTCTCCCCTCAGTAAAGCAAATTACACAAGATGGCTGCTCCCCCTTCTACGTGAGATCCAAGTTGCCTGTAACTATGCCTGCTTTAGAATCAAATCATCAACACAGAAACTTGCTTTTGTTTCTTCACACCTTCCCTTCTGCTTGCCTTACTAGAGGATGTGTAACAATTAAACATTTCCAGATGGGTCAAGGAAGGCTGAACAGCTACAGGAGAAAGTTTCCAGCTCTTTGCATTTTGCAGTGAACTTCTTCACATCAGCACCCCTGTCAAAGCTAGGTCCTCTTAAAGAGGATAAAGGTGCTTTGTAACCCTCAAAGAAGGAAGTACTCACTCTGTGAACATGAGGAACTTGACTCAGAGCGTTCAGTCTCTGAAGAACCATTGCTTCCTGAAAGGCAATCATTGGACAAGCCCAATTTCAGTCAGATGTAGAAGAAAATAGTAAGAATTATTCCTTACATGCAACACAGAACTTCAAAGGGGTCACACATAGGAAACCAGGCCTGCCAGAATTCTTGGAAATAAAATCTTGCTTGATGTTTAAGAACATATGCAACACAGTTAAATAACATAGGCACAGCACAGATGTTCATTTTTTTCCAATTAAAATGGGGTAAATTTGCACTTTGTCCAGTGAGCTCCCAGAAGTAAATGAGGAGGGGGAAGAACATCCACCCTGCTGTGAGGTCAACTGACACGAGCCACGTGTACCTTTCTCTTTTTCCTCTTCCTCAGAGTCATAGAAGTCCAAAGAGCTGGTCACACAGTCATACACCACTCAGTATCTGACACATGCCAGTTCCTCTGTATCTGGCACCAGATACTCCCCTGTAGGGCTCTGAAAATAAATCACAGAAGAATTGCATCAGGAGTACAACATCACACTTTTCTTGTGGCATCGACACGATGAATGGATGTGGGGCTATAAGTGTACTTTATTCTGAAAGACCCGGGTAGAATTCAGAAATCACACAAACCACTCCAGATTGCTTCATCAGCTGCAGCAGTAGAGATGCCTACACTGCCCTTTATGAGACAAGCCAACACTACGTCAGTTCTTGTGCAATATTTTTCCTGCTATACAACTTCAGCGTGCCAATTCTTTGGGCTACTGAGGCCAGCTTTTCTGTCTTTGTGACAGAACACATCACCCCAGTGGCAGGAACACGGCTGGAACAGGTTGGGGAGAGGTGAGGACAACTCCCTTGGCTTCTAAACCAGTTCTGTGTTACTGCTTAATTGCTAAATCCAGAGATGGTTTACACAAAGTGTAGTCCCACCTCACCTGTTCAATCCTGCGTGCTGTAATAATGTGGCTTTCATTGTACTCACGAAGAGTGCGGGCATCTGAAAAAAGACAACACCATCACCACTCAACCAAGACAAAGCAATTGGCTTATCTGATATTTATATGGTAGAATCCTGTTCTTAATTTGTACAGTGGGAATTCAAGCACCAGCATAACAAGAGAAAGAGATTCTGTTTCTTTGCAAGCGAGACTTTCCAAATGGATATAACAAAACCCCAACACTGACATGAGTGTGAACATGTGTAGCACCAGGGGATGCCCGCAGCCACAGTGCTGCAATGCTCACAGGCCTGGGGAGGCTGCAAGGGGAACTGCGGGGACCTCCACCCTGCCCCCAAACTGCCTGACTGCCGGCCTAAACACACTGCAACACACGGCTCCATCTGCGGGTGCTGGCACCGTGAAGGATACAAATGCTTAGTGATGGCCAAGGGCTGCCTGTCAGCACTGCCACCTCTGGGAAGGGGGTGCCCATCCCTGGAGCAGTTCACAGAGGGGGAGACACAATTTAAGCCAGAATTTCCATAGGTAGAAAGCTTATTGCTTCTCGCTGTGGCAATAAATGCCACACACTGCTGCTTTCTGCTCTGTGTGAAGGACAAAAGAGCAACAAGCACTACTGCTCCATGGAAAAGGGCAGCAGAAATGCCCCAACAGCAAGGCCTCACGGCCGGTGAGGAGTCCCTCCACCCACGCTCACAGGCCCCATTCGCGAGGAAAGCAGCCCTGCTCCTGCCAGCCACCCCGCTATGCTCCACGGGCTCACCCAGCAGGCTGAGGTAGTTGGGCTCGGACAGCCTGGGGAAGCGGCGGTGCTGGTTGAGGATGTTGTAGAGCTCGGTGGGCTCGCAGAGCAGCACCCCCGCCATGCCTCGCACCAGGCCCGGACCTCTTCGCCCTTGTTGTTATGGCAACACAAGCCCGGCCCGCGCAAACCGCCTTGTTGCTATAGAGCGACACCGCTCTGCAAATCTCGCGAGACTTCCTCAGCAGTGCAGCGGGGGAAAAGGAAGGCGGTGTGGGAGGAATTCACGCGAGATCTGATCTCGCGAGATCTGTAGCCGGCTGGCGCATGCGCGGCGCAGTGGAGGTCGTTGGAGTCACAGCCGGCGCCATGCTGTCCCGTCTCGCCCGTCCCACCTCTGTCCTGTGCCGCGGCCTGTCCACCAGCGCCCAGGTACGAGCCTCGGGGATGAGAGGGGATCTGAGGCGTTGGGTGCCTGCTGGGAACCGGCTTCCTGGCAGGGAGAGGCGGCCTATGGGTGAGGGGGCCGCCCGTGGGGTGCTCCCGGCCTGGGGGCGCTGAGGTGAACCTGAGAAGGGCTGTGTGGTGTCGGTGTGGGGCTGTGCAGTGTGGTAGGCCCTGTGGCGTGTTGCCTGCATCTTCCTGAAACAGGGCTCTGCCTTTGGAACGCCCCAGGAGCTAGTAACGGCGATCCGTGGTGTGCCGGCATCCTGGGTCCTAGAAGTGCTCGGACAGCGCTGTCAGAAGTGTGGTTGGGTTTTTGGGTGAGCTTTTGTGGAGCCAGGGGTTGGACTCCGTGATGCTTGGGGTCCTTTCCCGTTTGGGATATTTTCTGATCCGTTGTGTGTGGATACTGGCCTCCAGGTACCAGGAGGTACTGCTTTGTGCTGGGTAGGGAGGGATAGACCTCTGCCTTTTTAAGTGAAGCAGTTTCGCTGTGGTGTGTGCAGGATGGCTACCACAGCTCTAAAGGCAGGCTTTGTGAAAGAGGATTGTGTAATTTAATAAGAATTATATTCAGTAGCAATGAGGTTTGGATCTTATGGTATCAGTTCAGTCATAAATACAGGGTGCAGCAGTGACTAATGCTAGACTTTGCTTTCCTTTGAAGAGTTTTGTGCTAAATTGTATTTCTTGCAGTAGCAAGGATGCTGAGCTGAGTGCAAATCGATCTAGCTTGTGGGTGGATTATTTATTGTGCTGTGAATTGTTATTAAGCTAATAATTAAGCTGTTCCTGCAGCGAACTTGGAGCAGTTATAGCTTTATCTGGTAGGACGGTGATACAGAATCTCATCAGCATGTTCCATCTCTGCAGTAGCCTCTGGTCCTCCATCAGGTTGGCAGAACATTACAGTTTACAATTTTTCTGATTTTTTAAAGTAGCTTTCCTTACACTGTGGGCACAGGGGGGTCATCAGAAGAAATAGCTTTCTTCCAGAGAGCTCATCTGGGTACAATTGGTTTACAGGGGCAGCAAAGCAGGGTTGATTTTGCTTGCTTGTCAGCTGCATTTAATCAGAACTATAAGTTTGTAATTTAATGTTCTCAGGGCTCGATTTTGAGGCAGTTGCAGGCACTGTTTTTATTTCAGGCATAGACATTTTCTTCACATATATACAATGGCTGTTACCTTTACTGTAGTCCATTAAATGCATTGATTGTTTTCCAAATGGGAAGGCTTTTTCTTTTTTATAATAGCTTTGGAAACTGGAAAACTTGCAAGACACACTTTGCTCTGAATGAGATGGGTGTCCACAGGAGCAGGCATTAGACAAGTCTGCAGCTGCAGAAGGATGATCCTTTCAGTGCTCTGCCTAATGCTGCTTTCTGTGTGAGCTTCAGATCGCGAGAACTCTTTCATCCTTCTTGTCCAACCAGCACATCTCAAGGATCTTTGGGCAGCTGTTGTGCTGATAGCTTTCTGTGGGCTTAGGCAAGCAAATTTGCCTAGTGCTTGGTAAAGAAATTGAGCTTAAAGTAAAGAAAGCATGGTGAAATCCCCAAGGTCGCTTCTGCATTAACTAGCTAAACAACTCATCAGCGTGTTTTCTTATTTTTCCCTCAGAGCAATGCCAAGGTGGCAGTGCTGGGAGCATCGGGAGGCATTGGGCAGCCTCTCTCCCTTCTCCTGAAGAACAGCCCGCTGGTGAGCAGGCTCAGCCTTTATGATATCGCACACACTCCCGGTGTTGCAGCTGACCTCAGTCACATCGAGACCAGAGCGAATGTGAAAGGTACGGGTGGGCTTTGTGCGTGCTGAACTTGTCTGAAGGGACCCCCTCAGTTGTGTGTGATGTTTGGCAGTGCCTGTCGTTGTGCTTTGTGTGAAGGGGAGTCTTCATGTCATCCTGAAGCCTGGTGTTGACTGAAGTAGCTTTTTCCTCAAGTGGTGCACGACTAATTAAGGCTTAGTTGATTAGATTGACATGTATGGAGATGAGAAATAGTCTGTGGTTGCACAGTTGGAAGAGAATTCATAATAGCTGGTAGGAAACACTCAGTAAAGTCATATCAGGAAAAGGCCTGAGTATTGGACTTAAAATCTTGACTATAAAGGGACTTAATGCTCCTGGGGTATCTATGTGCACTGTATGTGCTTCTTTTCTTCAGAGGTAGCAATCAGGTTTTGATGAAATCAAAGAATACTTCATTTGCTGGTCTTCATTTTGTTTGAAGATCACGAAAAGGTTATGCTTTGCTTCCATGTGCCTACCTGCAGTTCTTCTGGGGCACTGGGTCAGCTAGGATCTTGGATTATGTACACATCATGGGAGTAACTGGCTGCTTGCAAAGCATTCAAACATGTGGTTCTTACCCCACTTATTTTGTGGGCTTTGAAAGCCAAAGCATCCGATCAGATCCATCCATAATCTTATTGCTTTGCTTTTGAGCACAAGTCTGAATCGAAAGCTAAATTCAAAATAGGACTTAGGTGTCTTTGGGCATAATCTAATTCTTCAGACTGTCAAAAATGTAACTCCTGAATATCTTCTCTTCCAGGTTTCCTGGGACCTGAGCAGTTGCCAGAATGTTTGAAGGGCTGTGATGTTGTAGTGATTCCTGCAGGAGTCCCTAGGAAACCAGGTGTGTTCTTCATGTTATAAAGCCCCAGGGCTTCACTGAAGTGCATCTCTGCAGAACTGCAGTACGTTCCAGGAGGCTGCGGTGCTGCTTTGTGGCACCTTTCTGGTTGCCTTGGGGTGTAAGTGGTCTGTTAATGACACTGCCCTAGAGCTTGTTGTGCTATCATTACCTCAGTCAGCCTCTGCCTTAGGTAGTTGCTCATAAGATGGTGAGCAGCATTGATTTCTGGGTTGTTGTGTAAGGATGAGCTGCAAAGACTTTTCACTGCCATTAACCCCGAGTCTCCCCTAGAGTTTTATTGCCCAGAACAATACCATGTTCAAAAACTGCTTCATTGTTTCTTCTCTTAACAGAATGGAATAGTCTATTTTTCTGCATTAATTGTATAATGTCTCTGAGCACCTGTGAATGAATGCCTTTCTAGTACCTCTGATCTGTTCTATTTCCACCATGTTTTTTTTCAGTATGCTGTTGGGAATGTAACAAAAGCCTAGGCTTCCATTCATTTCTCATCCTAATTGTGCACTGTCCATGGTGGCAGCTCTGCAGCTAGCAGTGTTTTGCACAGATCAGTTAACTTTCCAGCTGTGGTTGTGGAGGTGACTTCAGAGAGGGCCGAATAGGCTCCAGGTAACTGAAGAGGTTGTGCTGGATGTGTTTTAGGGATGACCCGTGATGACCTGTTCAACACCAATGCCAGCATTGTTGCTACTTTAACAACTGCCTGTGCAAAGCACTGCCCAGAAGCCATGATCTGCATCATTTCCAACCCGGTAAGCATCTTTGGAGACCTTCAAAACATAGAGAAGAAAATCCAATCTGAGAATACTGAAACAATCTGCAAGTTCCTGCTAGTTTGGACCAGCATCTATAGGGCCTATGGAGTACTTGCAGGAAAACAAGAAGGAAAACTAAAAGCCTGGCTCTGTCAACAGATTGTTCTTGAGATGTAACAAACTCAGATTAAACTTGTGTGTAAAAGGGATTGATATCTCAGCTTCTGCGTGGCTGGTTATAATGCATACTGCTATAGTTACTGTCTCAGTGGTTGTTTAAAATGAAACACTTGTTCCAGCCTGCCTGCAGGTTGTTCTCACTGTTAGGAATTGGCTGATTACAGGTGACTTAAAGTTGGAAATACGATGTTTCTTTCCTGTCCTGTTCATGTCATGCATTGGTTTTATGTTCCTGTTTTCAATGAACACTTGCATGCTTTTGCCTGCAGGTGAATTCAACCATACCCATAACTTCAGAGATCTTCAAGAAGCATGGTGTGTATAATCCTAACAGAATCTTTGGTGTAACCACACTGGACATTGTCAGAGCGAATACTTTTGTGGCTGAGCTAAAGGTAGGCTGTCACAACGGATGCTGGGGGAAGGATATTGTGTGCTTCTGTCATCAGCACTTCCAAAAATGTTCCTAAACATCACAGTATAGAGCTAAAGTAGCTCAGATTTATTCAGAGCTGGAGCTGAAAGCAATGATTCCCTGCAGAGGAGCCTGGGGATAGGGTTTCTTCAAGAGACTTTGACCTTTCCTTTCATATCACCCCCCTGTGAGTGAGCTGCATGTCTGCCCTCGTTCTCTTGGCACTTCAGCCCTGCTGGTGCAACCAGAGGAGAGAGTTAGCAGTACATCTTTGCAAGTCATACTGTGCTGCACCTTGTAGGATATTCTCTGTGTGGTATCAAACAGTGTGAAGGCTTCATTGCTCTTTGTAGCCCTGGTGGAGTTTGTACCTTTGCTGCTGTTTATCTGAGCTTGCACTGATATTATTCTGTGACTGTCTGAAGTTATCAGAATGAATAACCTGGAGTTTGACTGTATTGATTGGCACTGTCCTTGTAGTGTAGCTGCTTCTGGATGTCAGGATACTGAGAGCAGAAAAAACGTGGTGGTTTTAAATGGCTTTTCTTATCTGCATGTTCCGTGTTCCCTTTAGGGTTTAGATCCAGCTCGAGTGAGCGTTCCAGTTATTGGTGGCCATGCAGGGAAAACCATCATCCCTCTCATCTCCCAGGTAAGTCATTAGCTGCTGTGTGTGGCATTACCTCTGCTTGGCTTTCCTCCTCACCGTGTTAGAGTTGATGTCAAGTGCCTTGAGGTACAGCAGGGACAGTCCTTCCTGCTCTTGGGCTCATCTTATTCTGAGGTGAGATGCAGGATATCAAAGGTAAAGAGCTACATCTGAACTCTTCTGAATGTCTTGACTTGCACCAGTCTTTTTTCCCTACAGTAGCTCTGCATTAAGAACTGAGGTGTAGCATGTTTACAGATGTCTTGGCATTGTTCTGTTCTGTCACTCCCTTTTTGTGGTGGCTGTTGCATGGAGTAAATGCTTTTCTTCAGCAGGAAAATAAGAGCACTTTTGACATAATGGACTAGAATCACTTTTTCAACGTTCAGTATTGAAATGAGTAGGCAGAGCTCAAGCTGTGTGGAGAGGCCTGCTTCAGAAATGACTGGGAGAGAGAGGCTCCCTTCATGCATCTCATCCAAAATGAATTCCAGTTCTAAAGCAGGCTGCAGCTGAACGAGGCGGGTAGGACATGTAAGGAGCTGTCACTGGAGGAAGGACAAAAAGCTTTGCTGTAAGGGAGGAATAAAGTACCCTTCACAGAAGGACAGTCGTAGGGAATAAGGGCTTTAGTGCAGCTGAATGCTGAGAGGGTGCTCAGTCAGTCAATCAGGACAGCAGCAGCTGTGCTTAGCAGACTTGTGTAGCTGTATTTGAAGGTTCACTAACTTCCTAAATGCTGCTTGCAGACTGGATCCTCCATAAGGCTCTTGACTTCCATAATGCCACTGTGACCCAAATATTTGTCATGTGGCTTTTTGAAATTCCTTAGTGCTGGTACCTGCTTGGAGGGCGTCTGTCTATGCAAGGGGCTACATGGTAGCAAGTATCCAAGCCTTGGCTTTGCTGTCAAGCTGCAGTTTGTCCTTGAGTAAACTAGGCATGACTAGCTTACTGTTACAGTTCATGCAACAGCCAGAAGCCTTAGTGAATGCCTGCAGCTGCTGGCCAGTCTGTCACACAATCTGTGAGCTGGGGTAGCTGATTTTCCTGCTCGAGACCTGCTTGTAACAACAGTAATGGTGCATAAAGTATCACCTGAGTGGCCTTATGAATCTGGAGGGGTATTTGATAGCAACTTCTTTTTTTCCAATCTAGTGCACACCAAAAGTGGACTTCCCTCAGGATCAACTGGAAAAGCTGACAGGGAGAATTCAAGAAGCTGGCACTGAGGTTGTCAAAGCTAAAGCAGGAGCAGGTTGGTTCTTGGCTGCAGCTTCCAAGTAATTCTTGTCCAGCTGAATGGACGCCATGTTCCTCAGCTTGATCTTATCTGCAACTGTGGTGCAGAGTTAGGAGTGGCTGATTACAGTTCTGACTGTCTTAGCTGTGGTACTAGGAATAGCTCAGGATGTAGGTAAGTACAAAATTCAACGGGTCCCTGAACGTGTATGGTATTTAAAAGTCATCTCTCTCTAATTAAGCTGTTTCTTGTAAGATCTGCTCAGCTGCATAGCACTTAGCTGTTGCTTTATCAAACTGGCTGTGAGCTTGAAGCCAAGCGCTGCAGCTCTGCGAACTCAGCAGTGTGGAAGCTTTTGATACTAAAACAAGTACTGAATTTAAATTTGACCTGTTCTAAAAGTGATTTAACTCTTACAGGATCTGCCACCTTGTCTATGGCCTACGCTGGCGCCCGGTTTGTGTTCTCTCTGGTGGATGCCATGAATGGAAAGGAAGGGGTTATTGAGTGTTCCTTTGTTCGCTCGGAAGAGACGGAGAGCCCGTACTTCTCTACACCTCTGCTGCTGGGAGTATGTGCTTGAAGTGATGGGGCTCAGAAACAGCAGTTCCTGAACTAGGCTTTAGATTTAGTGGCTTTTGCTCAGTGATTTCAATTCAGTCTAGTGCTGAGTATCTCTAGAGATAACAGCCAAACATACATGTGAGAGTTCTTATATGTAAGAGTTTGTGCCCGCTTATGAAGAGCTTTCATACAGTTAACCAGAGGCTGCAGCCTGGTCTCCTCAGCTTGCTCTGCTGCAAACAAATTGCTCAGAAATTGTGGTGCATGCAGAACCATGGCCTGGGCTAGGATTAATAGATTGATTTCAGGACCTCTACTGAGCCCTGAAGGAACAGTTATTCCTACCCTGTGGGCAAAATGATAACCGAGGATGCTGTAGCCCTGACATGGTGGCTGGGATGCAATTTGTCCTGGCTGGTAACTGGGGAAGGGATGGACTTAGAAGAGTATAAAGGGGAAGAGTTTGGATGTATGTGCCAAGTTTTATACCCAAATGAACAGTGAGTGAGGAGTTTGTGAAGGCTGTAGAAGCTGCTACTAACAACAAGGAGCTTTTCAGCCTTGCAAGGAAGCACAGAGTTGGCAGGCAGAAGAGATGGCAGAGGTCCTAGGATGGGTCCCCACCTCAGCTGGACATCGTATAATCAGAGCTGTTAAATTGTTCTCCAGATCGTTCAATGAATAGTTAATCCTTAAATCCTCTTTCCCTCAGAAAAATGGCATTGAGAAGAACCTAGGCATTGGCAAGATCACCCCCTTTGAAGAGAAGATGGTTGCTGAGGCCATGGCTGAGCTGAAGGCTTCTATTAAGAAAGGAGAGGATTTTGCGAAGAACTTCAAGTGAAGAGTTGATGGAGAGGAATTCCAACTTCCTTAATTTATTAAGGCATCATGTCACTTTAGGACTTCTGATTCAAAGCTCGTGCTTTGATTGAAGTCTGTCTGTATCAGCTTAATGATTGTTGTCAAAGCAAAGCCTGATCATCAATAAAATGGCCTCACTTTTTCAGTGTTCCAGATGGAATTATCTTAATGCGTTTGTCTTTGAAGGTAGAAGCTGCAGGTCTCTGAAGGTTTATCAGTGATAGTAACTTCTTAAAATGGGTAAGCTAGATTTTGTGAATGAGTGATCCCAGTGAAGAGGGTCAGTATTTCCTTTGCAGAAGGGAAGGTGGTACGGACTGGCCATGAGAGGCACTTCAGGGCTAAGGAAGCCTAGAATTACATTTAGTGTTGAAAATAGTCACGCGTTTCCTCCCTACATCAGGAGATCTTACTAGATGGCACTCTGCTGTCTGGACAGGGATGGTAAACAAGAGGAGGTGGTCCAGCTTACAAAGCTTGCTTGCAGCCATCCTCAGGCTGCTTTACACCTCCCTGTGTACTGTCACTGGTTTATGAAAGTTGTGAAACAAACTGCCTTTTGAACTAAGGCTGGCATTTCAGTCCTCTGAAGCAAGCTTTTGTCTGAAGAGCCAAGTGGGGAAATTGAGCAACACCAGCACCATGCTGCAACAGGAGCTGCCTTTGAGCATCTGATCTGCATCCCTTGGTAGTGACACTTTCTACATGGCCTTCTCTGTCCTGGTGCCTGGTTACATGCAGCTCCTCTGAGCTCTCAGCTGTGCTGCTGCTTTAGTTTTGTCCTGGGCTGCTGCTTCATCACAGCAGTTGGGAGAACAGGTGATCAAGTAAGATCGAGGCAGGCTGCAGAGGCCTGCAAAAGGAATCTGACCAGTGATCCAAATAGCTGGGTTCTCAGGTGGTTGGCATATCACCTCCCTTACCTTGTGGTGCTGCAATCTCTTATGTAATTTGACTTTTAAAGGGTTAGTAAAAGCACAGTGATTTAAATGTCAGTCCTGCTGTAAGAAAATAATTAAAATGCTGAGAGTGACTTTTCTCTAGTTAGAACTGAAGCCTTGATTTAGCATCTACATAGATTTCTCTTACATTCATCCTCTTGCGAATATAAAAATAAATGTCTGCAAGAAAATGGTGATGACAAGCTCTGTTGCCGAGTTCTTTGAAGGTAAGCTTTAATGAAGGAAGCTATTAATTCAATCTTCCTCCGTGCTCTGGGGGCTGCTTACCCTATTGCTTTGAATTGCTCTAATCCACGTAGGTTGAATTCCAAGTTGAACAGGCTCTGTTTTGATTAGCTGAAGGAAGCGCCGAAGCCCAGCGCCTCTGGGTGAGCCGGGAGTGCAAAGGTAGGCGAAGGCAGTAGGTGCTGTTTGGTCCCTGGCTTTGTTTTCTCCTACTTTCTGTATTCCAGCTCTTCTGACACTTGTGGAATGAAATACTTGGCTCTTTCCCTGCTCTGTGGAATGCGTAGGCAGAGTGAGGACAGCAAATGCAGTCCTTGTCCCTCCTACCTGCAGAAATGTGATGTATGAAGTCCTGGTATCTTGGCATAAATAGTAATGGACTGGAAGCATCGGCACTCGTTACTCAGCAGGCTTGGAACAAAGTAGTTATTAGATGGTATTAATAGAATTAAAGATTATGGTGGGGGGCAGGGAAGGATGCAGAGGAGTGACAGATCTGGGCGTTGTGTTCAAAGTGAGAAATGGGAAGTGGTGGTGGGTTCAGTGACAGAGCTGTGGTTTCTGCAGTGAGATACCAGGAGGAGGACGTTGGCTGGAGGTGAATTAACTTGTGTAGCTGCCCGGTGTGCTGACCTCTGGCCTGACACTGGATGGGTAACACAATGGGCAAGGTGCAGGGAGATGCATATTGAGAGGAATGACTAAAGCAGTTCCAGAAGGCCAGGTGTCAGCTCACCCCATCCCACCTGCTGCTTCTGTGCTGCTGCGGTGCTGGGATGGAGTGCAGCAAGAGAATAAAACAGGGAGGGAAGCTGGTGGTGAAGTGTATCGCTTCGTTGTTTCCTTGCCTTGGTCCTGGGGGGCTTTGGGTTGAAAGACCCCAGGAGGAGACTGCAGGCTGGCAGCCCTCACCCATGTGTATTGCTGGGTAGGCTGTTAACCCTTCCCTGCATCAGGGTGGGGTGCTGGCACCTGTCCCCGTGTGAACCCAGCCTGCAATCTCACACGGGGTGAATTTTAAGGGCAGATGGGTGGGAATAAGTGCTGCTGCCATATCCGTGTCCATAAGGAGCTTTAGTCCTTCTGGAACATCCATCCCTAAGCTGGTGCGTGGTGGCCCTAAGCCTCCCCTGTCCCCGGGGATGCTCTGGGAGATGGCAGCAGCCGCTTGGCTTTGGGCAGGGCTGAGAGTGCATTGATATTTAGGAAAAGCAGGGCAACAACAGTGGGGAAACACTTGGGAGCAAACTCAGCCTTGGGGAAGCTGCCCGGGCTGGGCTCTGTGCTTTATGTGCAGCATCTTCAGCTCATGGGGAGATGAACAGGGAGAGGAAAGGGGTTGGAAGGGTGATGCCAGTGGGTTAGAGTGCTGGACTGCTGTGATTCCAGCTTTGCAGAGGCCTCTTGTACTCCCCTTATTCTCCTGCATGGCCATGGGCACCACTGCATCGCTGCCTCCAAGCAGACTTGGAGCACAGCACTGAGACAGGGCGGGTTTGTTTGCGTTTGTGGGGAAACCCGTTAATAAAGGGCACAGAAGGGACTGCTCTTTTGCTGGAACAGATGGCGGATAAGGCAGCGCGATCAGCATGCAGGGCTCCTGCTGTGGGCTGAGTGCTAGGTAGGAGGGTTGGTGTGCTCGTGGTGCCCTGTCCCCTGCTACACCCATCCCTGCATGGCCTTCCCTTGGCGTTTTTGCACGCTTGGCTTTTCCTCTCCTGCTGCTGTTGGGGGATGCTGAGCTCCTCCTC
>JACDJE010000086.1:5931042-5978242 GCA_016647715.1 Pavo muticus | reverse complement strand
GCAGCGGGGCACAGGGATTGCGGGGCACGGGAGTACCCCACGGGGACGGGGGAGCGCGGGGGGGGGCTGTGAGCATCTCTGGGGTGTTGGGGGATTGGAGACCTCAAATGACCGAGGGGGATATGGGGGGCTGTGGGTTCCTGTGAGGCAGAGGGACCCTGCAGGGAGCAGGCACTGGGGCTTGGCAGGCGTTTGCTGGGAGCACTCTGCTTCTCTGTGCCATGGACTGAGGAGATGGGAAGGTCCCAACGGCAGCCAGAGCCCAGAGCATGGTGGGGTATGGGGGACTACAGTGAAGAGAACGCACAAATGGCTCCAAAACCTCAGCCCCAGAGCTCGGCTGGGGAAGGGCAACAGTGTTGGGTGAATTGAGTGAGAGCATTGGCTGTTGGGTGGAGGAAAAAGGTGCAAAACTCGACAGTGAGTGAGGAGCACAAGGTTTTGGGGAAGCGATTCGCACTGCTCCAGCCCAGGGTCTTTGAAGGAACATGTGCTTGGATCTCTCCTTCTTCTCCAGAAAGGAGGTTCTAGCTGTGGGAATTTTGGGTTGTGACTCAGGTGGGGGCTGTTCCTTTGCTTGGCCACGCTTGCACAGAGGGCTCATATTGGAATGTGAGAGTGCTGTGGCTTTAGAGAGCCTTGGGTTGGAGGGCAATGCGCAGGGTGCAACTGCTGCTGATCTGTGTGGCCATCGTTGGGTGCACTGAGTGGGAAGCAAGCATGTTGCTAGCTCCTTGGTAACTACTTGCTAGCCCCTTACTAGCATTTTGGTGACTTCTTGGTAACTCCTTGCTAGCCCCTTGGTGGCTCCTTGGTAGCTGCTTTCCAGCCCCTTGCCAGCCACGTGTCCTCTCTACCAGGGCTTTATACAATCCTGACTGTCCCTCCCGGTCCCACCACCCAAGGGCTGTTCCTGGGCCACCACCCTCAGCTTTCTTCATCCCCTGCTGTGGCGGTGGCTCTGCAGGGATGGCAGCAGCCTTATTTCCTACACAGCAGAGAGGGACAGTATCGAGGCTCTGGAGCCAATACTGGGCAGTTTTTAGGGCAACATTTGTCCTTCATTCCCTTTTGAATGAGCATATGGGGCACCCAGCTGCCTGCCTCAGGCAGGATTTGCCCCTGCTTGCATTTGTCCCTATCCCCAAGGAGGTGCTGCCTTACCCCGGATATAGGGCTGCCCCCCAGTGTGGTGTTCTTGGGGTGCTTTCCTTCCTGGGAAGGGTGTGGGGCACCTCAGAACTTCCTTTGTGGGGTGTGCAGTGCCCCCGAGCTCTGTGTGGGGTGGGAAGCAGCAGCTGGGCTGCAGCACGGGCTTTTCCCACTCCTGTCTCAAGGAAATCCCCAAACGTCCCCAGCTGCCCCTTCCCTGCCCCACTTTTGACGCGTGGGAGCTGAATCCTGCTGTGGGAGCTGAATCCTGCCGTGGGGCCCCAGCATCTCCAAAGCCCTTCTCCTTCCCTCCCGTCCCCAAAGCCCTTCCCTCCCATCCCCAGCTCGCATCTTCTCCCAGCCAGGTGGCCCACGGCTTATATAATGCGCTCAGCCCCGGAATAGCTCCTCCCGTTACACAACGGGCACCGCGTGGGGGGGGGAGTCATGCTGCTTGTTTGCCCCACACCACGACCCCTGCACCTGGGGCCCCCATCACCACTTGGAAGGTATCTCCAGAGCACCTCCTGCCCATGCCCTAGCTCCATGTGCCATCGACCCCACACGTGCCCTCCCGCAGGGTCCTGCCCCGCTCCGTCCCCCCCTGCTCCCCGTCCGTCCGCCGGCACACCAGGAAGGAGCCCAGTTGCTTGGTAACTGTTTAGCTTCTCTGCCAGCCTCATCTATTTAAAACATATAGATTTATGCTCATGCCTATGGATGCACAAGCAGCAGCAAGCCCTCGCCCAGCCTGTGAGCCCCGGCGCACCGCGTCGCATCATTAGCAGTGATGAAGCACCCCCGGATCACCCAGAGATGACCCTGCGTGGTGTGAGGCATTGGGTGTTCAATGGGGCTTCCCCGTGCACTGGAGCATCATGTGTGTATTTTATCATAGAATCATTCAGGTTGGAAAAGACCATCAAGATCATGTAGTCCAACCATCACATGTTAGATAGATCTTTGTTAATTGCTTTAAAATCTGAAAGTTGTCAGACTTTAGCATGCAGGAGGCAGCGTCCAAGCATCATTCCACGGCTGCTTGTCCCACCAGGCTACGGGGATGGCATCACGATGTCTGAGCCACATGGATGTAGCCAACTGATATCCCGTGGTGCCATACTGGTGACTGCACGACCCCAGCCTTGTGGTGGCTCTGTGGGGTCCTGGTGGCTCAGTGCTAACAAGCTCCCAACTGGTGAGGCTTTTCAAGCTGAGTTTGTCCTTTTATTCTTTTTCTTTCTCCCCTTCTTGGAGGTCTGACTCATGGTTTTTGGCACTCGGGGGCTGCTGGGAGGCAGCGCCTGGGAAGGTTGGCCCAATTAAAGGCAACAACCCAAAACTCTTCCTCCCTGTAATGCTGGCCAGGTATTTAGGAAAGGCTGCTGTATTATGGCTTTTGGTGTTGTGATGTGTGCTCGTGTGTGGCCTGGAGGAGGCCTTCCACTGGCCATCTTCAAATAATGGACAATTAGCAGCCTGTAACAAGGCAGAAAACTCTTTGGGGTTGGGATTATTATTTGTGCTGTGTGCTGGTTGCAAACCCTGATGAGACCCAGAGGGGACAGTGCTGGAGCCAGCCCAGTGAGATGTGGTGGCTGGCATTATGGTTGGGGAAACTGAGGTGTGAAGTGAGACTGGTGGCCTGAGTGGGGCAGGGTTTGTGAGTGGGAAGTCCCCTGCTTGGCTGCATTGTGATCTCTTGTGGGACTGAGCACTGGGGAGCTCGGTGTGTGAGTGCCTGGGAGCAGCACAGAGCGGGGCGTGGTGGGAGGAGATGGGGCTGGAGGTTGGAGCATGAGGATGGAGATGAAGATGGGGTTCGGGGATGGATGACAAGGATGAAGGCTGGAGCATGAGGATGGAGCATGGAGATGGAGGATAGGATGGGGATGGAGTTTCTCCTTCCAATTTTTGTTTGCTTGGCACAAGCTGCCAGCAGCAGATGAAGGCTTCATTCCCCCCTTCCAGGACTGCTTTCCTCTTGTAAACAAGGTGGAAATTTTAAAGGAGAAAATCTCTTGCTGCTCTTTAGATGAAGAGCAGTGATGCCAGTCACACTGTCATGCCACCTCCTGGGAGACCCTGGGCCAGCCAAAGCCACATCAAAGTGATTTTTGCTTTTTTGATGCTCAGCGTTGGCCTCTCGCTGCTTGCAGAGGTGTCAGCGTGTCCTCGGGTGTCCCCGTCCCTGCTGCATCCCGTGCCCCCTTCCCCTGCACGCAGGCACTCGCCATTGCCCTGTCTGGTGCAGCTGGATGTGGTGAGAATTAATTGAGCACCGACCGGAGGCGGCTTTAATTAGCGGCCAGGCAGGGGGCTCCGCTGCTGTGCTTCCCTTCCCTGGGGGAAAAGAGAAGAGACAAATTTTCTTGGGAGTTTCCCCGGTGCTTTGGTGCTGAGGGAATGGCTCTGGCAGTGGGGATGAATGCCAGCACTGTGTCCTGCAACGCGTTCCTACGAGCCCATGGGAACAGTGCCTGTTCTCTCTGTGAGGCGGCCGGGTCTCTGGCTGCCAGCACTTGATGATTTGTGGGTAATTACTGCAGATAATGAAATATTTAACCATCCTGTTTGTTACTGTGGATAGCAGTGAGCCAGGCAGGAAACTGCTGGCTTTTGGGTCAGGCCAGTGGGAATGGAGATGGGGATGGTGTTGAGGATGAGGATGGAGGCTGTGGATGAGGATATGGGTGAGTTTGAGGATGGGGATGAGGATGGAGGATGCTAAAGAGGGTGGGGATGAAGATTGGGGTGGAGGATGTTGAGGATGGAGATGGAGGCTGCAGATGAAGCTGGGGTTGAGGATGGGGATGGATGCTTGGGAGGAAGATGGGGATGGGGGTGATGTTGAGGATGGAGATGGAGGCTTGGGATGAGGCTGGGGTGCTGCCTCCACTCCAGGCCTTGGTCCAGCACAGCCAGGCCATCCCTGCTCTGTCACATGGCGGTGGCCGATGACTGGAGGCTGTGGAGGTGATGGCTGCCCTCCTGCAGCATGTCTCCAAGCTGTCTCTTGCACAGGGTGTTGCTGGAGGTCTCTTTTTGGGACAAAGAGGCGCAGACCTGGCCCATCCTCCTGGGGACTCTGTCTGCCCCAGTGCATCGTCCCCATTGTCCCCATAGGCACAGGACTTTCTCCGTTTCCCATCCAGGGCTTTTGCTGGTGGCTCTGCTTTGCTATTTATAGCAGGATGGTGTTTGCGGGTAATTTTTTCTCTTCCTTTTGTTTTCCTGCCTGTGCCGTCACTGAGGCAGGATTGCTGTTATTAGCTATTATGGGGAATATTACTCACGTCTGAGCACCTCCCTCCCTGCCACCCCCAGCCCCTTGTCCTCAGCTGCCTGGGAAGGGCTTCCAGCAATCCAGGAGGGGGGCACCGACCCCAGCTGAGCATCCCCCAGTCCCCTGCTCCTGTCCCACCGCACCGAGCCCTGATGGATACCTGAGAATGACCAGTAAAGTCTGGGGACAAAGGAGTCCCAGCCCCTCTCCCACCACCTCGGAGGGGCCCTGCAGTCAGCCTTTGGAAACCAGCACTCAACATCAGCACTGAGGACTGTGAGAAGACACTGAGCTCCATCTCCACTCAGGGTTATCTGCCGTTGGGAATATTCCCCAATGGGTCCAGCCTCCACCACCCCATAGTCCTTATCTGTAGCTCTTGCAGCCCATTTATCTCCTCTCTCTGTGCACGCATTCCTCTCTCTATCAGCCCAGAGACACATCCAGTGCATTCTCAAGGTTTTGCAGCAATGAATTTCCCCACTGCTGGACTAAGGATAAAATGAATTCCCACTGGAGGCTGCTGTTGCGGAAAGCATCCGCTTCTTCTCTCTCTCTCCCCTATGGAAGAAGCCCTTTGGTGGAGAAGCAATTCCCAGTGGGAAGCTTCCATCATTCCTGAGTTCTTGTCCCTAATGAGAGAAAGGCAGAGCTGTTGAGGAAGAGGAGCCCAAGCTGGCACGGGTGGGTAAATGCGTGTTGGCCCATAGGTGACATTTCCATAGAGATCCTGCTGTAACCGTGCTGGTTTCCTTGTGTTTCAGACATAGGAATCAATAGGCTTTAATAATGCAGAGAGGTGCTCGGAGAACACAAGGATGTTCATCCCTGCTGCTGCTTCCAGCGCTTTGCCCGGGCACCTCAGGGCAATCAGAGCGCTCTGCTGGCTCCCGTGCTCAGTCCCACACCATGGGTGGGTGATGGCACAGCGCTGGTGGGTGACCCATAGCTCTTTGTCCCCAGCAGGTGCTGCTTGCCACCCGCACCACCATGGCTCTCTACAACAATGGGGCCAACGTGCCCTCGCCCCAGGAGGCCTCCAACGGCTTCTCGCAGCCCGGCGCCTCGGGCACGTGGCACAAGGCGGAGGAGGAGGTGCGGCTGGTGGAGCCCAGCCTGGTGAAGAAGGCTCACCGCGAGATCCTGGACCACGAGCGCAAGCGGCGGGTGGAGCTGAAGTGCATGGAGCTGCAGGAGATGATGGAAGAGCAAGGGTGAGTGGTGGGCATCCGGGGCTGACGTGTGGGGTAACTCATGACGTGGTACCCCTGTTGACTTCTCCCTTCTGAAGTACCTTGAAGTGGCAGAGGTCCACAGTTGGAAGGAAATTTGTGTTTGGAGAGGTTAGCCCATTCTCTTGGAATCATAGAACCATTAATGTTGGAAAAGAGCACTAAGATCACCGAGTCCAACTGTTAACCCATCGTCACCGTGCCCACCGAGCCGTGTCCCTAAATAGAGAATAAGCATGGGCTGGGGAAAAGAAGCGGAGCAGTTGTGTTTAGCCCCAGTGAGGCCATTGCAGTGCTTCAGTTTGTCCCTGCTCTCTTCTCACTCTCCAGTTTTGGGACTGAAGCCTGATTGATGGAGCAAATACTTCAGCACATGCAGGGAGACGGGGACTGGGATCAGCTGGGGAGAGGGAAAATGGATTGAGAGGAGGCTTCGCCAAGGCTTTCATTAAGAGCATAACTGTGACCTAGAATTAAATTGTCTCACACAGGCTGGAATAATGATTATGCCTAATTTATCGTTATGGAAATAAATAAGGCTGACCTGACGCCTTGGGGAGCCCGGGTCCTCCTTTTGGGTTCCCGTGCCCTACTAGGATTCTCACTATTAGTAGTAGTGTTACTGCAGCGGGTAGTAACAGTGTTGTGATCAGTACTGTTGTTACTGCTGTAATTGCCTTTGCTGTTATTAAGGCTATTAATAACGGTGATGACAGTGATACACTGAAATGATAACATAATTACAGCCTTAATCTTGGCCAACCTGGTTAATCCCCCTCTGCGTGGTGGCTCTCCCGGGGGCTGCGGGGGAAGTGCTCTGGGGGGGTTTCTTCCTCAGGGTGCTGATCTCCAAGGGCAGGGCCCAGTGGGACCGGGTGCTGTGATAGCAGAAGAGGGTTTCTGGGCATTTGTGCATTCCCGGTTTCCTTCCATGTGGATGGCTCCTCCTGGTCCGGCTCTGACTGCTGCCCACTCCAGACTGCCTGCAGGTTCCTTCTGGCTGGTGGTTGGATTTCTTCTCTGGATAAGAAGTGTCAGCAATTTCTGCTCCCTTCCCCACCCCGTTCTCTGCATTCAAGGCAAAAAAAAATTCCTTCTGTTAGGGTTAAAAGCAGCCACTCTGCAGCCAAACCTCAGGTTCCCCATGCTGCAGGGTGAGTATCCATGATGCAGTTGGTGAGGTGCAGAGCAGCATTCTGGGGGTGCCGCCCTGGTTAGGGGTCTCCCAGCCCTGGTGCGGCGCAAGGCACAGGGAACAACCAGAGCTGCCTGATTCACTGCCCTCCTGCTGGGCGGCCCTGTCTGGTTGGAGTATTAATGAGTCCATTTCAGTGCAAATGAGCTTATTAATATTAATTCCTCTTTCATTACGGTTGAGCTGTGCACCCGACTGCAGGACGTGGTCCAGGTGCTGCCCCATGCCTCACTCTCCTGGGGACATTGCTGGAAGCAAAGTGATTTTCTCTGTTCATTTTCAGCACAGAGCCTTCAGATTTGGTCCAGGAGATGCTCTGGTGCCTTTGTGCCAATGCAGGATGCAGTACAGCACTGTCCACTGTCACCGATCCTCCAGTGTCTCCGGGATGGCTGGAGTGCCATGCTTTGCCGCGGCTGTTTGCAGATGCCAGGGACAAAGTGATTAGTGTCTCTCGTTAATAACCCTGCAGTGGCCTGAGTCAGCGTTCGGCGTTAGCGCAGTGCTGGCTTGGCTGCTGGGACGCGGCACAGTGTGGGGATGAGCAAGGGAGGCTCATGTAGGGATGGAGGAGGGACCTGGCCTCACCGGCTACGAGTACACAAGGTGTCCTCATTGTTGTCCTCCTCTTTTACTCTTCCTCTGCTGAGTGCTGCCTGGGAAGAGGATGCAGAATTGAGGGAGTGCATAGCACCAGGAGGAGGGTCCTGCTGCCCTCCAGGCCCTGCTGACCATCACAACGCCACCTCTCCTTCCCAGCCCCTCTGGCCACGTGCCACTCCCAAGGGCATGGGAGGTCATCAGCGTGTCCCTGCCCTGTGTGCCCCTTTGGCCATTCACCCTGCTCCTGTCTCAGCCTCTGGGGGGCACACAGTCCCTGGGGAGCCAATGCCGTAATTCTGCCCGCTCTGACTGCATCTCTGCCCATCCAGGTACTCAGAGGAGGAGATCCGGCAGAAAGTGGGGACCTTTCGGCAGATGTTGATGGAGAAGGAGGGTGTGCTCACCAGGGAAGACCAGCACGGGCGCCAAATGTAAGTGAGGCAGCCCTGAGTCTGCCCATCTGTGTCCTACGTGTTTCTGTCCCAGAGAGACAATCTGTCCCAGATTGTCACTGAGGATGGATGGATGGATATATGGGGATAGTTGGATAGGTGAATGGATACAGAGGGTGTATAGGGGTAGATGGATGGATGGATGGATGGATGGATGATTAGACAGTTGTTTGCTTGGTTCATTGGCTAATTATTTAGTTGGTTGGATGGAGGCAGATTTTGCCTCTCTGAGGCAGGGTACTACCTCTAGAGAGGTTATCTCTTCCCAAACTATTGTCACCCATTGGGTGCTCTATAGAGATGCCATTATTGCAATGCTCCTATCTCAGATGATGAAACCAAAGCATAGAAAGGCTGGCCACTCACTCACCCTTCTAGCCAGTGGTGGAGAGCAAGCTGCAAGTTTGGTGTTCACTGTGGGGTGCGTGCGAGTCCAGTCACTCATGCCCTGCCTCTGCCTGCCCACAAACATCACTGAGGTCACTGGAGCAGAGCAAAGCACCAGTTTGGTCCTATATGATGTTCAGCCCATGCCTCACCATTGCCCACTCCTGCTGTGTTGGTTGCTTCTCCTGCTCTCTCCAGGGCTGAAATCACAGCTTCTCTGTCTGGGCAAAGCCTCCTCACAAGGATCTGCCCCGGTTTCATGCTGATTTATTGGTGTGATGCTTAATGGCCCAGACAGCATGGTTGGCCTGGCGCACACCATCTATCAGCCTGGAAACCAGGTCACTTGGGACAGGAATAGATGCTGCAGGTCCACTGAATATTAATGCTTCATTAGGGTCAGGAAATCAGGGCGAGGGGGAGGCGGGGAAGCCTCTGTGTTGGGGACAGCCTTCCTCTGCCAGCAGCCACCAAGCCAGGACCAGGGCTCAGCTGTGCCCAGCCCCACTTGGGGTGTGTATACCCATCCCCATCCCAGGGACCATCTGGGTCTTTCTCCAGGCAGGTGGAAAAACCAAGGCATGGGGTAAACCAACCTGCCCGGGTCGCTCAGGCAGCTGAGAGGCCTATTGGCATGTTAACAGGTGGCCTTTGCCTGTGGGGCACAAGTCATCTCCAGGGCATCTTCCCAGGAGAGGCTGCCCATCTCATTAGGGCTGGTGTTTTAATGAGCACATGGGGAAGCCAGAGGTGTGTCAAGGGTACCCCAAAGTGGCTGTCACCTTTCCCTGCTTGCAGGCTTGCTCTGGAAGGGTAATCGTTAGATTAGCCCATGGGCTATAAATAATAGTGCTGAGTTGGAAGGTCTCAAAGCAAGAGACTGCAAGGACTGCACAGCCAGGAGGTGCTGGGAGGAGGGAGGCACAGATGGGTCCCAAGGAGGTGGTGCTCTGTGTGACGGGGACGTGACCTGTGGAAGTCCCTGCTGAAGGATGGCTTGGGTGCCAAACCTCTGCACTGCTTGAAAGTATACCAGTGCTTTAATAAACACCCACTGCCTTTGCAGTGACCTGGGAGAGCTCTCAGCACACTTACCTTGTGTGCTGGTCTTGTTCCAACACCTCCCTGGCCCATGTTTCTGAACCAGCTGCTCTCTTTTCAAAGTACATGCAAAAGCTCAGCATTGTCTGCAGAAATCCCCAGGGGGAAACTGAGGCACCAAGCAGAGCCGTGACCACCTGAGCCCCAGCTTGCTGTCTGCGCCCTCCCAGCTCCTGTCTGTGCATGCACAGCCTGCTCCTGGCAGGGGAACTGCTTGATGGACAGACTGGTGGGCTTAAAAAGAAATGCAGGCGTGTGTTAGGAGAGGAGGTGTAACTGGAGCAGCACGAGCTGGTCCCGAGCTGCTGAGCACAGCTGATGGGCGATGTGCTGGCAGCAGGCTGTGGTGTGCAGCACGTGGTCCAGCACTGCCTGCAGTGCCACACTTCTGCCTATCAAGCAGAAAGTCCAGCAAGAGTTAACTCAGTTTGCTCAGCTCCCTTTTTTCCTTTGTCCTTTCTGTGGTTTGGTTTGAAAGGCATTTTCATGGAAAAGTTGGGTCAAATGCCAAAGGACTGCACTCCTCTGCTGGCTTCCTCTGCTGCCAGCCTCCAGACTGGGACTTGGGGAGGACCTAGGTTGGGACATCAGTTAAGAAGTCTGATTCCTAGTGCAAAATATCCTCTGGGAGGCGGGAGCTCTGGTTCATTTGATGATGGCACCAACCCATGTGGTTTCCTCCAGAGCACCTGGAGTTTCCTTGATTGCCCTGTCCCTCCCAAGATGCAGTCATAGACTCACAGAATCATTTGAGATGGAAGGGACCCTTTAAGGTCATCTGGTCTCATTCCCCTGCAGTGAACAGGGACATCTACAGCTTAGTTTGGAACTTGGGGCCTGGTCCAGCCTGACTGTGGGTGTCTCCAAGGATGTCCCTGATCTGAGCCTTGTCCCCCAGCAGACAGAGGAGTGCTGGTGTGGATGTGATGATGAACCATGGGCTGCCATCCCCAGCAGTGCCGTTGCTAAGGAAATGTTCCCTCAGGGCTCTTGGACATGATTTTCCTGCTCTGCCTTCCTTTCCCAGTGACTGTCACCAAGCACCCAGGCCCCATGGCAGCATTTTGGGCTCAGGAGCTCATTCCCCTGCCCACATCCTCACTGTTCCCAGCGCCACTCCTCAGGGGAGTGGGTGTCTTTCCCTTGAGGCCTCCAGGGGAGTTGGGGCTGACAGCAGAGCAAGAGCAGCATGAGGTGGGGGCAGCAAGGGGAGATGGACATGGCCCCCCCGCTTGCTGAGTCCAGCCCACATCCCCAGTAGTCAATGGCAACCTCCGGTCCGTTTCCATGGCAGCAGAAAAATTAATGCTGATGAAGCCGCTGAAGAGGAAGAGGAGACCCCAGTGGCTTTGGGCCTGATGTCCCCTCCTCCCTCACCCTGGCTGACCTGGGGGACATCACCCATCACCTCCTGTGCCACGCCTATGACAGGTCGGGCTCTGGCCCCCAAGTCCAGATCATCCCAGGCAGCTCCTGCTGACAGCGGATAATCCCCGGTCTTCCACCAGCTCTGCTCGCCCTAATCCAGTCCCTGCCACCGACCTGAGCTGACCCCGCCGGCAGCACCCGCTCAGCCTCTGCTCTGCCTCGTGAGGCAGCAAAGGGATTCTGAGTGATGACGAGGACAGGGGGGTGGTGTCCTGGCCCTGGGGATGTCCCTGTGCGTCCTGGTGCTGACATACTTTAGAGACAGGCACTGTAGGAGGACCCCACAAAGACCTCCGCTGCGTGATGGTGATACCCATGGAAGTGCCAAGTGTTGAGTGATCATAGAACCACAGAATCATTCAGGTTGGAGAAGACCTCTCAGACCTCCGAGTCCAACCCCAACCCATCCCACCATGCCCACGTCTCTCAGTGTCACATCTCCACGGTTCTGGAATGCCTCCAGGGATGGTGACACCCCCACCTCTCTGGGCAGCCCATGCCACTGCATCACGGCTGTTTCTGAGAATAATTTTTTCCTAATATCCAAGATCATCCAAGAGGTGGTGACAGAGCCAGGTCTCCTTGACCCCATGTGCCAACAGCGGTGCCCCATGCTGCTGTACTCTCCCTCAGCCCAAATTCAGCCCCACCACACTCCTCTCTGCTGTCAGTCTCCCAAATTTCCTGTGTTTTCTCCTTTGCCAGAGTGATAGAAAACCACCACGGGCTGGATGGGGAGGAGTACACAGCTCAGTACCCCGAGTATGGCGAGGGCTGCCTGCTGCAGTGTGACTGCTCGGCTGAGTGCTACCACGACGACAGCAGCCACCGCGAGTACAGGTCTGGGCAGGGGGCTTCGGGGGTGTCCCCAGTGGGAGGTGGCAGTGGTGGGTGTGGGAGCAGCTCCACGTCCCCATCTTAAATGCATGTATGGTCTTCTGACACTCTTCCTTGGCACAGCCACACCGAGCTCGGGGACACCGAGGTCAGGGCATGATGGCCGCAGTGATATTGGCCATGGCATGGTGGATGGTTTTCTTTTTTCACCCCAACCCTTTCCTGCAGGCTGAAAAGACGGTCGAGCAGCTCCACCTCCCCACCACCCAAGAAGAAAAAGAAAAAGAAATCGGGTCACCGCCGGAGCCGGTGAGTCCTCACTTGTCCCTGCACTGTCCCCTGGACAGGGAGGCTTCAATCCTATTTACTCTCCCTGCTCAACCCTTCCCAGCCTCCGTGGAGCCAGGGGACACCTAAGGACCTTTGGTCCCCATGCTGATGCACCCTAAATCCTGGTTGCTCACCCCAACATTGGTTAGCAGCATTGGGCTCAATCAAAGTGGGAAGAATTTGAGTGTGGCACCGGGCAGGATTTGGTCCCCTTCCCATTTTTTATTTTCTGGCACAGTGGGAGGATGCTGTCCTTAATAACCCTTTCTTTTCTGCCTTCCCTGCGGGAGCAGCAAAAAGAGGAAACCCGGTTCAGAGCGCAGGTGAGTGTCCCTTTCCCAAATCCCCATGGCAATCAGCCACTCTTGTCTCCTGCTGGAGGCAGTGAAGCCCACGAGGTGGCAATGGGACACAGCAGGATCTGCCTGCCCTGGCTGCAGGGCGAACTGGAGCCCTTCTGCCAAATGCTCTTTTCTGTCCCCTGAAGAAATAATTTCCTTGCAATATTTGTGCATCCCAGGGGTTGTGCAGTGAAGTGAGATGCCGATGGGTGGTGGGGATGGGGCTCCCCTGGGTCACAGGGACGAGGTTTGGGGTCCTACCCCATGGACATCACTTTCCTCCCTGCAGCTGTGACAGCTCTTCCCCGATCCGCAAGGAGAAGAAAAAGAAGACCGGAAAGAAGCACAGACGTGACAGGTGAGATGGACACGTCTCCAGGGCTGGGGACACCAGGCTGGTTGGTGGCTTCAGAGAGGGCTGGTGACACCCATAGACTGGGCAAGGTGGCAACGCGTGTAGAGTTCGGTGTCCCTTCATGGGGCAGAATGTTCCCCAAACCATGGGCTGTCACCTTCTCATGGCCAGGAGAGCCATCCCAGTGGTTCCTGCGTCCTCATCTCCATCACCCTCGGGGGCTGCCTGTCCCTCGCTCCCTGTCAGCAAGCTCCACATATCTCCTTCATCTCTGCTTCCTCTTCATCCTCAGGTCTGAGTCGGGCTCTCGGAAGAAGAGAAGACACAGGTGAGGGTGAAGGCTGCCGGCAGCCACACCACTACCACTCATACTGTCTCCCTCACCCCAACACTGATTGTCACCCTGGAGGTGACAAGGGGCCACCCTATGCTCTGGGTGTGCACTGGCCAGGGCTCAGCACAGTGAGCCATTGCAACCAGGTGCTGCTGGGTTTGGGGAGGTCCCTGCATCCCATCTCTGCCCTTTTACCTTTCTGCCCTCCCCACAGGTCCCGCAGCCCCAAAAACAAGAGGAAAGAGAAAAACAAAGAGCGCAAGAGGTGAGGTGCTGTGAGCGGGTGGCTGGCAGGATGCAGGCCCCTCAACGCTGCATGTGTGCCCAGTGCAGGGGCTCAGCCTGCCCATCAGCCCTGGCCGTCATCCCTGCAGGTCCCGCAGTGCATCGCCAGCCTGGCGGTCGCACCGGCGCAGCAGCTGCAGCTCGCACAGCGCTTCGCTCTCCTCCGACTACAGCAACTCCAAATCCCCCAGCAGGTAGGAGCACCCTTGGGCATGGTGTTCCCATGGTGGGGACCTCTGTGGGGACAGGAAGGGAGCAGGTGCTGAAGCACAAGGGCTGCTTTAAAGGGTTGGAAAGGCAGCAGTGGGGATTCAAAGCAAAATCTCAATTAGGGAAAAGCTCAAAACCCGATTTCTTGCCCTATTTTTTGTTCTTGTGCCGTGATCCCAACCCATTGTTGAGTGCCACTGTTATGCTGGCACGTGGATGAGGATGTGCTATCCACCTTGCTGAGCGCGCCGTGCCCCACAGGCTAAGCCCCAAGCATCGCGAGGACGGCCCCAAGGGCAACAGCGCCCGCTCCAGCCGCAGCCCGTCCTCCTCCTCACCGCGCCGCTCGGCCTCGCCGCACCAGAACGGGCACAAGGGCAGCGCCCAGAATGGCCGCCACAGCCATGGCCCCGCACTCGAGGAGCCAGCGGATGTACGTAGGCTTTTCTTGCACCATGGTTTGCTGCCCTCTCCTCCTCTTCCTCCTCCCTTTGCAGGAATCCTTCACCCTGGCTCTTCCCTCTTCCCTCCTTCCCCATCTCAATGACTGACAGACTGATGGGGACACTGGGTGCTGGCTGTCCCCGTCCCTGTGTATACATGTTCCCCCAACCCTGAGGTGCTGGTCCATCTCCTCTGGGCAGGATCCCCGGCACCGGGTCCCCTTCTATGGCCGCTCTGTGGATGTCACACCCTGAGGTGTCCCCAGTGGCTCAGCAGGGCCACTGTTGGGAGTGGAGTGCTCCCAGATGGCCAAAAAGTGGGTAAAAATGGAAAAGTGTTATTTCCCAGCCACCCGCAGCCCATCCAAGCGCAGGATCCCAGCACCACTCTGTGTGTTCAGACTGGGGACTGCTGTAAGGCCAGGAGAGGGCATGGAATGGGGCTCGTGGCTGAGCGCTAAGATTTTGGGCATTCAGGGTCCCCATGATGAGTGACAGCGGGTCCAATTGTCCCCAGCAACACCGAGAGTCCCAGCAAAACCCAGCTGTGCTGGGAGCTTGTCCCCACAACGGGATGAGGGGACACGCCCCAGTTTAACCAGTAATGGAGCACCTCTCCACATTCTTCTTTGCTGCTTGGGGTGTGGGTGCCAAGGAGCCCCCACCCCGGGCACCTCGCATTGCCCATTCCACATGAGCTCCCTCGGTTCCCCAACTCTAGAGGGGACTTTTCTCCGACAACTTTTCTCTCTTTCTCTCTCTCTTTCTCTCTCTGTTTTTGTTTTCTTTGTTTGTTTTTTTTTCCTTTTCTTTTTAATCCCATCTGTGTTTTTCTTTAGCCTCCCATTTGAAAAAAACCCAGACGGTAATATACAATTCCATTTCTTGCTCAGCAGAAGCAGGGAAGAGGGGGAGGGAAGGGCAATGAAACCACGCTTTTTTCCCCCCTTGTTTTAGTTTCCTTTATCATGATTTCTTTTCTTTTCCTTCGTAATGTACAGAAATGCAAACAATATATATATATATATATCTTATTTTATTTTCCCCTGTCGTCGTCGTGTTGTTCTAGAATTTTTTGCTTTTGTGTGTATTAATGTGGAGAAGAAAAAACAACAAAAAAATTAAATTAAAAAAATTATTAAAAAAAACAGATGTGTTTTCTAAAAATATTGACAGCCGTTGAACGTTGTACCTCCATTCTCTATATTTTGAACGAGGGCTTTAAAAGGGAAGATAACCCAGCAGCTGTGAGCCGCGAGCTGCCCTGGGCCGCCATGAATTGGCTGCGGCCCCGCTGCCCTCCGGCAGCTGTCCGTGGTGCTGACGGGGGTCCCCTCCCCACGTTGTAAGCCCAGCAGGATGGGGCCATGGGGGCTGTGATGTCCACCTACCCTTGACCCCTCCCGCCCATCCCATGCCGTGATGCTGCCATACTGCATCCCGAGCACCCCAGGCATCAGAGCATCCCAAGCATCCTCCCAAGCAGCAGCAGCAGGTGCTGAGCACCCAGCCTCCCCCAAACTCTCCAAAACCACTCGATTCCGCCCATTTTTCCTCATCTCCCTGCCCAGCACTGCAGGCTCCCCAATCAAGGCAGGGTGCTGTGCGATGTTGACTTCCCTTTTAAATTCCCTGTCCCGTCTCCATCCATCCTCGCCTCCAGCTGCCTCCCCATCCTCCTCGCGTTTGTCCTTCCTCCCCATTTCTCCCTCCTCCTCCTCCTCACCTCGCTCTCTCACCTGCACACACTCTCTGTAACTGATTTCTCTCTGGTTTTCTTCTGGCCGGTGCCGACACGGCCCTCCCGGCCTCCACACGTCCTGCTCCATCCGCTCCCCTTGCATGTTGTTTGGGATTTGGTCTTGTCCAGCAGCCACTTTTCGGACCGAACCGCAGTGCTGCTGTCTAGGGGCTGGGTTACACACAAAGCTGGCAAACCTGCTGCGGCCGTGAAAGCCACAGGCTTTCCAATTAAGCAAAATGGAAAAAAAAAATCAGCAAACAAGACCAATTATATATTAAAAACTCTAAGCAAAGCAAACTTGATTAGCAAAGGGGTCTAAATCACATTACTAAAGAGTCATTGTCTTTTTCCCATTCTGCACTCCAAATGTGGAGATTATTGTTTTCTTTTTTATTATTGCATTCCTGTCACTGCCAATTCAGAAGGTAGGTATTTCGTCCACCTCTGCACGTTCACTTCTGCAGATGAGCCTGTTGAAAAGCACCGTAGCTTGATTTAATGTTATTTTCTCTTTCTTTCTTACTTTCTTTCTCTTTCTTCCTTTCTTTCTCTCTTTCTCTCTTTTTCATTTTGTCTCTTTTTGGTGGCTATATATGATTTTTTTTTTCAATTTGTATGGTTTTCCCCAGTTAGCTGCAAAGCCATGCTCTTCTCTTACGTTCTTTTTTATTATTATTTTTTTGCCCTGTCCATGTAATATTTTTCTTTCTTTCTGCCTTTTCTCTTTTCCTCGTTCCGTTGGTAGAATGCATTTCTGTGTGTTTTAGCCCTCCGAGTTTGTGTTTGTTCCCACAAATGGTACAGTCACGTTGGGTCGGGCTGAGTTCCCCCATGCTTCCTTAGGGGCTGGATAACGAGATTGAGTGTAATTAGCAGAAATAGAGGCAAAGAGAAGCAGGCACATCCCAATGTGTGAGAAGGATTTACGGGGCTATGGGCATTTGGGGCTGCAGGACGGGGAGGGAGAAAGGGCCAGCAAGTGAGAAACTGGGGAAGATTGGATGTTTTCACCCCTCCTAGGGCTCTGTTGTGGCAGTGAGCTGAAGGGACCTGGGAGAGCACTGGGGGCTGTGGAGATCTTCTGAGATCTTCCATGCCCAGAACAAGTACCCGGAAGGTGTTTTCCCTTTGGAACTGGACCTTTGCAAAGCGTTTATTTGGATCATTCTTATTTTTTTCTTCCAATAGAAGCCCCTTCTGCCCTCCCTCTCCCTCTTTCCATGTTTTGGATGTGGACCCCATATCCCCACAGCATGGATGGCAAATGTGGGAATGCCACACTTGGGAGGAGGTCCCTTCACTCTGTCTTTCTCTCTCTTCTTCTCCACTTGGATTTTTCCCTGGATGTGGGGCTGAGGTGCAGCCACAGCCTGATCCCTATGTGGGTGCCAATGGTGGGGCATCCATCACCACCACCACTTCTCCCCCTTGCTGGAGCAATGACAGCAGCAGCCAATTATTGAAGCAATTGCTAAAAACGCACCAAACCACCCTCCTCATTTTGCTCAGGGCTCTGCGGCTGTAGAGTCTGCAGGTGCTGGCTTGGACCACCTGTCCATAGGAATGAGGGCGCGATGGGGATATGCCACCAGCAGCGTGGTGGCCTCATGTCCTTTTGGCAGCATCTTCCTTGCGGACCTATGGTACATCATCCATTTCTCTTTTGGGGGAGAAAAGCAGCATTTAGGATTTAATACATTTGAGGCAAAGGGGATGGTGGAGAAATGAGGTCAACGGCCGCCCCGAGCACAGCGGCACCTCCCAAATCCCCTTAAGCCCCATCAGATCACACAGGATTTACCCTTCATGGGCATCAGGGGCTGATGGAATGGGGGAGACCCCCCCAAAGCCTCCCCATAGCCTGTGACCCCCAGCCTGGTTTGGTTGGGGTGGTCACCACGCTGGTGGCCCCGTGTCACTGCTGGGTAGCCAGGATGGGTCCCCCATGCCCGGTGTTGGAGCTTAGTGAAGGGAGTTGTTTTGTTTTATTTCTCTCCTCTCTTTGTCTCTGTCTCTCTTCCTCTCTCTCTTTCTTTCTCTCTTGCATTTTTGTGAATCTAATGATGCACTTATATTGCCCCGCTTTTCCCTTCTCTTCATACCTTACCTACTAAAGGAGGAAATGCCACTTTTTTGGTAAGTGGATGTTAACCAAGAGGGACTTAAAAAAAAAAAAAAAAAAAAAAAAAAAAAAAAAAAAAAAAAAAAAAAAAAAAAAAAAAAAAAAAAAAAAAAAAAAGGAAGCAGAAATCAAAGTCTGTGTTGAGTGCTGATGAGGACTTAGCAGTTCCCTGCAGAGTCACAGCTAACAGATCAATGCGTATCCCAGGAAGAGTTCAGAGACATTCATTTATCTCAGTAACGATGACATTTGTGAAGTTTTGGTTTGGTTTTCCTTTGATTTCGATGTTTTCTTCTTTCTTTTTGTTTCTTTTTCCCTTCTCTCCCCTCGCCCCCCAACTCCCTGCCTTGCCCTCCATCGTTGCTCTGTGCCGTCTTCCTCGTTTCTTGATTTGTTTTAAGCCAAAAGCCTTACTATCTATAAACCTATGCATATATAAACATTACAGACCTCTATATATGTGCATGCCTCTGTGTGAGCAGCCCTCCCGCCCCACGCCCACCCGGCCCCTCACCTCTTTGGTTTCCCCCACTCTCCCTCAGCTCACTCTGACTTACTCTTCCCCTTTCTCCCCTCCTCTCATCTTTTCTTTTTTTCTTGTTTACTCAGTTCTTTTGGGTTTTCCTCCCCTTTTCCTTCCACCTCTCTTGGTCGGGGTGGGCAGGCACTGGGGTTGCTTTCTCTCCAGGTGTCCGGGGGGTCGTTTCTTTCCCTTTGAGCTCTCCCTCCCCGATGACTTTGGGTTTCTTGGATTTTATCGTCTCCCCCACCCAACCCCTCTTTGTTTCTTCGTTTTTTCGTTGATTATTTTTTTTTTTTGCGTTTTGCATGCGGAGGTTTGCATGACCCACGTTGTTGAGGGCGAGAGGCTGAGGAAGGTGCAGGGTAGCATCTGTGTAGCCTGCCTTAATGCGATGTGCGTTGACGTTGTGCACCAAGCCCCAGCCCGGCGCGCCCCACTAAAGACCACTTTCTCCTTCTTTCTTCTCCTCTCCCCTCCGCCTGTCCCCCCTCTCTCTGTTTCTCTTCCCCCTGCCAGAGGCCGGCCTCGCCATCCCCTTCTCCACGGCCTCGCGGCAGGACGGATCCGCCATCCCCTCGCACTCGGGGCGGCCGTCATGGCGCCCGCTCGCCCTCGCTGGAGCGAGCCAAGCACGGCCACCGGCACCGCTCCCGCTCCGCCTCGCCGCCCCGACACCGCGGTCAGGCACCCCGCCTGCCGGCCCCGACGGGGCTCAGCCCCACTGGCTACAGCAGCGACTCTGAGGGCTCGGTGTGCTCCCACCCGCTCAGCCCTGAGAGGACCCACGGTGCCCATGCTAAGAAGTAAGAGCTCTCTGGGTGCCATTGCAACTGAGATGTGGGTATCTGGGGTGTCCTGTTGCTATCCTGGTGTGGGATGTGCTCCAAGACTGGGGTGGGTGGCCATTGGGTTGGCGTGCTGTTGGAGAGCTATGGGATGGGTGAGCCCCATAGTGCCCAGATGGCTCTGTGAGATCTTGGGGCATCAGGTTGGATGTCAGGATAAGGTTCTTCACCAGGAGGTTTGTCAGGCACTGGAACAGGCTCCTCAGGGTAGGGGTCACTGCCTTGAGCTGCTGGAGCTCAAGGAGCATTTGGACAATGCTCTCAGACATATGGTTTGATTTTGGGTGGTCCTGTGTGGAGCCAAGAGTTGAACTCAATGATCCTTATGGGCCCCTTCCAACTCAGGATATCCTGTAATTCTACCCAGCAGGGAGTGGGACCAGATGGCCTTTAAGGGTCCCTTCCAACTCAAACAATACTATGATTCCATGATAATCAGGGTGGTTTGGGATCCACATGGGTGCTTCTGCTCCTCTATGGGCTCACAGGGGACAGTCCAAAGGTTGCAGAAGGAAAGGAACCACGGTGAAGACATTCCTGTGACATTATCCCCTCTGCTCCTCGCAGGGTGAAGGAGAGGCACCACCGGGGCCGTCCCAACAGCAGCTCTGAGTCATCGGCGAAGCACTCGCGGCACGGAGCCTCGGAGCGGAGGAAGAGCCCCTCACACAGCACGGGGCACCGCAGCACCTCCTGGAGCTCCAGTGGTTCCCTCTCCAAGTCTCGCTCCCGCTCGCGGGACAAGCGGGCAGCACGCAGCCGCAGCCGCTCTCCCTCACAGAAGAAAACTGCCAGCAGGTCAGCTGGGGGGCATGGCTGGCTTGGGGTCTGAAGGATGGGCAGTGGTGGCAAGCAGAGCCCGGAGACCGCCCAGGCCCCTGTGCTGCCATGCATGGCTCGCATGTCCCATCTCTTAGGACAGCCTCAAAAGTACCATGGGCTGTCCCAGTGCCCCACACAGGTATCGTGTTGCTCCTCTTGCCTCTAATGCTCCTCCTTGTGTTGGTGTAGAGAGAAAGACAATGAGCCTCGAACCCGCCACAGTGACCCAGACCCTGCTCGGGCCCGGCGCCGCTCCCGAAGCTACTCCCCAATTAGGAAGAGGAGACGTGACTCTCCCAGCTTCATGGAGCCCAGAAGGATCACCAGGTGGGTCCCAGCATGAAGTCTGTGCGTGGTCTGTGTCCAGACTGTGCTCCCAGACAGCTCCAAAGGATGGGTAGGTGGTTAAATGGACGGATGGATGGACGGTTGTATGGGTGAGTGGATGGATGGTTGGAGGGATGGATGATTGGATGGGTGGATGGTTAAATGATTATGTGGATAGATAGATGGAAGGAATAAAGGAAAGATCATAGAATCATAGAATGGTTTGGGTTGGAAGGGACCTTTATGATCATCTAGTTAGAATTGTTTAGGTTGGAAGGGACCTTTATGATCATCTAGTTCCAACCCCCTGCTACAGGCAGGGACACATCCCTCTAGAACAGATTGCTCAAAGCCCCATCCAGCCTGGCCTTGAATGCTTCCAAGATGGATGGATGGTTAAATGGAAGGCAGGAAGGAAGGGAAGAAGGAAGAAAGGATGGATGGATGGATGGATGAATGGTTGGATTGGCTTGGTGAAAGGCTGGATGAATGGACGATACATGTGCAGAAGAACGGATGGGTGAAAGGATGGATGGACAGGTAGATGAACAAACAGCTGTAAGGGTAGATACATAACCCTAAGGATGAAAGAAGAGCAAATCAGGCTGGTCCAGATGGATAACCAGACTGCCTCCAGTACTACAATCTTCTGGTCTCTTCCCATTTACAGACAGAAAATAAGAATAATTTTACTCTATGTGTGTATATTCCAGCAAGAAGTCCATTTGTCTCTTGCCCTCTAAATACAGTTTTCTACCCCTTGAGATCCCACTGACTCAGGATGCCGGGCTCTAAGACAGGCAATATTTAGTGCCAGCCAAAACACTGCGTGCATATATAGCACCTCGTTAGCATGCAGCGCTGGCGGCATTAGTGGTGCTGAGCTGAGATTACCTCGTTTCTGACCTATTTGTCTCCCTTGCTATCAGGGCCTGGGCATGGAGCTGGCTGGATCTTCAGCCATCGGCTCTCGCTCACTATGGGAGGATTTTCATTTCTCCTGGACTGGGCTGAAGTCATAAGAGAGGACAAGAGAGATATTGCCCATATCAGCCAGCTCTGCTGTCCTGTCCGTGTCACCCCTTCACAGCCAAAATGCCCCAGAGCTGCAGGGCTGCCAGCATGTGGCCCAGCAGATGACATCTTCACTGCACCACATGCCACCTCCCGTGCCCTTCCTCCTCCCTCAGTGATGCCAATGTCTCCTTTTCCATTTCATCCCAAGGTTCCTCTCGGAGAGCATCGCCGGCTGCCTGGCTCTCAGGGTAACCTCTCCCCTTCCTCCTCCTCTTCCTCCCAGACCGCTCCAATCTGTGCGTCTCTCTCCGGTCCCACTAACACTGCTCACCGCTGTGTAGGGATGGGACAAGGGGGCAAGGAATGAACTGCTGTGTCCCTTCCAGTTGTGGGGACCTGCAGGGCTCTGGGCTCAGCACCATGCGCTGCTCCGGATGTCACTGCCCCATAGGAGCCGGTGTGGGTCGAAGCTCGGGCAGCCCGACGCTGGCTAATCCCTAACATCTCTTTTTCAGCAGCTTTCACTCTTTGGTGGCTGGGAAAACACAAAAGCCACATTAACCCGCTCACTTTCTGTCCTCGGCGCTGCCTAATCCAGGACTAACACCCGGGGCGGACAGGGGAGAGGAAGGGGATGGGGGACCGGGTGCTGTCACCCTGCAGCCACCCCAAGCGCATTGAGATGGAGGTTGGGCTGTTGCCCCCCATCCCTCCCCTAACCCACACCAGGACTGTGACTCAGTTTCCCTTTTCCCTCCGCAGCGCTCGCAAGCGTCCCATCCCCTACTACCGCCCCAGCCCCTCGTCCTCCAGCTCGCTGAGCACCTACTCGTACAGCCGCAGCCGCAGCCGCAGCTACGACACCTACAGCACCAGCCGCAGCCGCAGCCGGACTCGCAGCCCCCCCAGCCGCTCACGCAGCCCCCCCAGCCGCAGCCCCAGCTACAACAGCCGCAGCAGCTCCGAGAGCGCTGGCTTCTGAACCCCCCCACCCCAACCAGGAGCCTCCATCCCACCCCAGGAGCAGGGGATTGCCAAGGATGGACCAAGCGGGGGATGTGACCCTGAGCCTGGGGGGTATTTGGGGGTTGGAAGATGGGGCGGGGGGTGGCTTATTTTGGGGGGACAGGGTGGGCGAGCACAGAGCGAGGGAACAAATCACATCAACATAGCTGGGGGGTGCTCCATCCAGCGGTGCTTTTTGGGGTATTTGGGACTTTTTGAGCACCTTTCCCCAACCCATGCCTGGCTGGAGAGTGCGGTGCGGCCCCAATTGAACTGCAGCATCTCGCTGACTTGTGTCCCCTTGGCTCCCCTGGGGACGGAGGTGACACGGACTATCCTGGGGCCCCAACAGCCTTGGGCACCTCAGAGCCACCGACGAACAAAGCATCGCCGCATCCCCAGCGCTCATCCCACATGGGGCTATGGCCCCAAAGAGTGGGCTGGGATCCTGCCCACTCCAGGGCATTGCATCTCCTGCTCCTGAAGAACAAATGCTGTCAGGTCTGGATTTGGGGTGAAAAAGGTGTGTTTTGGGATGCGTCTCACAGTGCTTGTGGGGTGGTCCTCACTGAGGTGCCCCCTGCACCCCCATTGCTTTGGGCACTCCTGGGCGCATGGTGCTCCCTCTGAGCACTGGGACCCCGGCTGGGTGCCCCTGGCCACCTCCTGCTTCAGTTCCTGACTCAGATGGCCTCATGGTGCCACTTTCCCCAAGAACTGCAGCCCCTGGGGATGGTTGTGGCTCCTCTCCTGGAGGATGCTGCCCTGGCACCATGGTGTGGTGGTGGGCTCCCTGTGCCCTGGGGCTGGAGCATCCCTGCAGCCCTCCCTGGAGCTTTAATGAGAGATAAAGGATGAGGCCTGTACACCCGCTTTGCTGACAGCCCCAATTCCACAGCTTTGTGCTGATTTTCCAAAAAAAAAAAAAAAAACCCTTCCTGGGGGCATCCCCCCTGGCCCCGCTGTTGGTGTTTAATCCACATGGACCGTGTGTTTTCCGCCTGGCTGGAGGAGGACGAAGCGCTGAGCCCGGTGGGATGGGAGCACAGCTGCTGGGATTAACCCACAGCACTGCAGTGGGACTGGGGCTTTGTCCCTGCCCCGAGGGCACCGCAGAACTGGGGCGTCCCTTTGAGTCCGGTAATGCCCCTTTAGTGCTGGTGGGTTGGGGGGCTCTGACCATGGCCATGCACTTTGGGCACCCCGCACTGCCCTCCCCCTGCACAGGGATGCTCGGAGGCATCCTCCGAGGTGGTCCCCATCCCAATCCTAATTCCCATCCCCTTCCCATACCAATCTCCATCCTAATCCCCAATCCCAATTCCCATCCCTGACCCCATTCCAATTCCAGTCCCCATCTCAATCCCCAACCCCAATCCCCATCCCTGACTCCACTCCAATCTCCGTCCCCATTCCAATCCCCCATCCCCATCCCAAACCTGTCCCCATCCCACAGCCACAGCTCCCACAGTGACAGAGCCCCGGACAGGACAGCACATCAGGGAAAATTTCCAGTCTTCCTCTTTTACAGTCTCTGTCTCCTGCCGCGGAGGGAGCCAACTGGAACAAAATACTCTGTAGAAATACTTCAGTATTTTCCTCTCTCTCGCGCGCTCTCTTTTTCTGGATTGTGAGTACAGCTGTAGATTCAGTGAGCTGGTTCAATTATAATAAAATATACAGTATATATTGTAAATGATGCTGCGGGGCATGGAGCGGTTTCTTTGCATCCCTCCCTCCCACCCCAGCCCCTGGCAGGATGCGGCCCAGCGCCTCCTGCTCTGCAGCTCAGCTGCTTTGATCCCTTTCCGTCCCGTTTCCCAGACAACGTGGGGCTCTCCCCCACCCCAGCCCCAGACAAAGGGTTCAGCAGGTGCTGCTGGGGCTGGAGGGGACACCCTGAGCTCCCTCTGTGAAGGATCCCTCTCCCATCCTTCCTGTATCCCCGTCCGTGCCAAGCGCCCCACAGGGAGGGCTCTCACATCCCTGCGCTGAGCATGTCAGGGCTCAGCTACTGCCATCTCCTGGCTATGCTGGCTCTTAAAAGCAAAGCCTGCATGCTGCAGAAGCTGGGGAGGGACAGACAGCCCAAGGCCAGAGCTCACCCCCTAATGGTCCCAACATCCCCAACAACTGGCAACAGTTTCATCAGTCCCCGCTGCCCCCTTCAGCCACCAAGAGCACCATCAATCCCTACTGGTCCCACTGTCTCTGGTAAACCCCAGCAGTCCACATCCATTCGTATAATTCCCCACTGACCCCCACCAAGCCCTACAGCCTCCATTGGCTCCTCTGTCCTCCATCAACCGTACAAACCCCACTCCCAGGGCCTAGGACCCCTCACCCCGACCCATATGGGCCCTGGGGTGCCACATTTCTGGTGGGCTCCAGAAGCTTCTGCCGTGGCGGTGACGCAGCGGGCGCGGGGCCGAGCTCGGGCTCCTGCTCTGACTCATCTCCCCAGCACCGCGCATCCCAAGGACTGTTGACGGGAAGGGGAGGGCAGGTTGGGAGCCATCCAGCTCCCATCCATCAGCGCCAAGGAGCTGTGTGGGGCGGGCAGCTGGGGCTTGCGGCTGCGCGGGGCTGGAGAAAGCTTCTGGTCCCTTCCCGGGCCCCGCTGCAATTTCCATTAATAGCCAGCTGCGCCTCCCGGCTAAAAATAACCATCGGGACGGGTTCATAAGGCCCTACAGCCGCTCCACACCACCGCCCTGCACACCATGGCCGAGCGCCGCGTGCCTTTCACCTTCCTCAGCAGCCCCAGCTGGGAGCCCTTCCGCGATTGGTACCATGGCAGCCGCCTCTTCGACCAGTCCTTCGGGATGCCGCACATCCCCGAGGACTGGTACAAGTGGCCCAGCGGCAGCGCCTGGCCCGGATACTTCCGTCTGCTGCCCAGCGAGAGCGCCTTGCTGCCCGCCCCTGGGTCTCCCTACAGCCGCGCGCTGAGCCGGCAGCTGAGCAGCGGCATCTCCGAGATCCGGCAGAGCGCCGACAGCTGGAAGGTCACCCTGGACGTCAACCACTTTGCTCCTGAAGAGCTGGTGGTGAAGACTAAGGATAACATCGTGGAGATCACCGGTGGGTCCGCAGGGTGGGGTGGCGGGCGCTCATGGAGGGTATGGGGGACATGGGGTGGTTGAGTGGATTCGTGGTTGGGGGATGCAGAGAAAATGGAGCAAGATGGGAAAGGGGGAAGGGAAGGGGAAAGAAAGAGTAAGGGAAAGGTGAAAGGGAAAAGGAGAAAGGAAAAGGCAAAAAGGAAAAGGGAAAGGGGAAAAGGAAAAGGGAAAGGGGAGAAGGGAAAAACAAAAAAGGGAAAAGGGAGAAGGGAAAAGGGAAATAAGGAAAAGGGGAAAGGGAAATAGGGATGGGAAGGGAAAGGGAAAGAAAAGAAAGGGTAAGGGGAAGAGAAAGGGGAAAGGGAAAGGAAAAAGGGGAAAGGGAAAAGGAAAGGAAATAGGGAAGGAAAGGAAAAGGAAAAGGAAGAAGAATGGGAGAGGAAAGGAAAAGGGAAAGAGGGAGGAGAAGACAGGAGAGGAAAAAGGGAAAAAGGAAAAGGAAAGGTAAGTGAAAAAGGAAAAGAGAGGAAAGGAAAAAAATAAAAGCGAGAAGATGATAAACAGAGAAGGAATAGGGTTACAAGTGCATTCCAGGGATGACTCACAGCGTACACAGTGTGCTGGGCGCACGGTCCTCAGCCCCACACTGCTACTGTGCGCAGCCCATGGTAGGGATGTGATCTGTGCCCCATAGGGACAGAGGTGTCAGTGCCATGGGGTGGAGCCAGGCCCCACAGCACCCTGTGTGCATCCCTGTGCATCCCTGTGTGCTGGGGGGGCTCAGCAAGGGATGCTGTGATGAAACACAGACCCCATGGCATGGGGCCAGCAGTGTGCCCAGCACAACGGGGAGCTGAAACAAAGGCGTTGGAGATGGGTTGGGTCCACCATCACCGTCTGTTTCCTGCCCTTAAATTTAGGGGGTGTTCCTGTAGGGACCCAGGTGTCTCCCATCACTCAGGGCTGCATGTAGGGCAAGCAGGACTGCCCCCATCCCAGTGCTGATGGGGTGGGGAAAAGCAAACCCCAACTGTAGAGACCCAATGGGCACCAACCTTTTGTGGTTTACTCCTTCCAGGCAAGCACGAGGAGAAACAGGATGAGCACGGCTTCATCTCCAGGTGCTTCACCCGCAAATACACGTAAGTACCAGGGTGGGGAGAGTGGGGACATACAACCTGCCCATCCCCAGCTCGCACACACTGGGCTTGTCATTGGCTCCAGTGGGGGACACACAGAAATGTGGGGATTTTCTGACCTCTCCCCTCTCCCCGCAGCCTCCCCCCTGGCGTGGAAGCCACAGCCGTGCGGTCCTCGCTGTCCCCCGATGGGATGCTGACGGTGGAGGCCCCGCTGCCCAAGCCGGCCATCCAGTCGTCTGAGATCACCATCCCCGTCACCGTCGAGGCCAAGAAGGAAGAACCAGCCAAGAAGTAGGAGGAGGCCCCGCTGCTGTCCCTGCCACTCACCCCGCACGCCTGCCCCCAGCTCCCACCCCCCTTTGTATTTTTTATTTGGTACTTACCCATCACCCAGTGCCTTGAATAAACGTGGAGGAAAAGAGAAAATTGATGGGAATAAAAGTGGTGGAAGAAACCTGTCCCTTGTCTGCTGGCCACATCCTACAGCCTACTTGCCTGTTCTCACATCCCACACCCCACATCTGGACATCCCAGGTCTCCCAAGTCATAGGATCATAGAATCATGGGATATCCTGTGTTGGAAGGGACCCATAAAGATCACTGTGTCCAACTGCTGGTTCCACGCAGGGCCATGTCCCTGCTCCCCACACCCTGGGTTTCAGCACTGCGGGTCCCAGCATCCCAAGGTCAATGTCCTGGTCTTCCACATCCTGGGGATCTGACACCTTGAGTCTCCAGAGTCCTGGGTCTCAACATTACACGTCTACTACACTTGAGGTCACAACATCCTGGATGTCCAACATCACTCGTGACCGGTATCCAGGGTCCCCAAAATTCCAGGTCTCCCATCTCCCAGATCTCAGCATCCCATTTCTCCTCCATCCCAGGTCTCTAAACCCCCTCAGCACTTTGGGTCTCAACATCTCAGCATTCCCCTTCTCCAAAGCTCTGATTGTCACCACCCCAGGTCTCAACATCCCATATAACCAACCTATTGTGTATCCCCCTCCTGCTGTCAACATCCTGTGTCTCTACATCCCATAAAACAGGCACCCCCTGCAGCTTGCAGGGAAGCTTGGGCAGAAGCTCAGGAGGTCAGAACAGGACCCCCACCCCAGCAGCATGCCCCCACTCCTGATTCTTTCTGGGATGTGCAGCCCCACCCCACTGTGTCCCCTCTTTTCACCCCATTGGAATGAGTTGGGCGGATGGGGCTTTTCACACCTCCGGCCCCAGCTCAGGGGCTGGGCACAGTGTCATGCTCCCCACGTCCCTCCTGTGCCCACACCTCCATGCAAGGGTCGGGGCTGGCCCTACATGGCCAGGCTGCCAGTGGCCCTGTTCCTGCTCCTACAAATCCCCCTGATCCCCCTAATCCCCCCTGAGTCATCCTGGAGGCAGGCAGTGACCGGGGAGGAATCCTACAGCCGTGGGGCTCCTCTGTCAGCCCAGCCCCCCCAGAGCACTGGGACCCCCCCAGGGTATGCGTGTGACACTATGGGATGAGTGGCCATGGCAACTGGAGTGATGGAGATGGTTGCCATAGCGAGAGCAGCACCAGCCCTAGGGATCAGCAATGGGCATCTCGGCTTTCTGCATAGGTGGGGAACACGTCACCCAGCACAGCAGGGTGGCACCGCACCTGGAGGTGGCACCGTGTGCCATCCCAGCCCCAGGCACCTTTATCACCACGGCAGCACTGTGCCATGCCCCAGGGCTGGGCACTGGTGGGGAGGCATCAGCACAGCCCCGCTGTGTGTGTGAGTCAACACCCGCTTTGGGTGTTTGGTTTCCAAGGGAGGGGATTATTTTTACAGAGTGAGTCAGCGCACACCGTGCAGAGTGGAAAATGCTGCCAGGAGGCAGCGAGGCAGGGATGGGCAGAGCGCTGCCATGAACCGGGCACAGAGACTGCCCCCATGGGTTCCCCAGCCCTGAGCATGTGTTGGCCAAACCCTGGGCGGGGGAAAGGACAGCACGAGGTCCCCAAGCCCAAGGGTGGGAAGGGTTGGGAAGAAGTGGATGCCAACAGCTGGGAAGGGACACCAGGAAGTCCCCAAGGCCAAAGGTGGGAAGGGGACACCAATGGTTGGGGATGCCAACAGTTGGGAGGGGATACCAATGTTGGTTGGGAAGGAAGGGGACATCAACTGCTGGGAAGGGGATGCCAACATGGATTGGGAAGAAGACTCAAGGAAGTGACACCTTCCCGTGCTGGGAAGGGACACCAGGAAGTCCCCAAGGCTGGGAATGGGAAGCCAAGGTTGGGGACACCAGGAGGTCCCCAAGGCCAAGGGTGGGAAGGGGACACCAATGGTTGGGGATGCCAACAATTGGGAAGGGGACACCAATGTTGGTTGGGAAGGAAGGGGACACCAAGTACTGGGGACACCAACATGGGTTGGGAAGAAGTGGGCACCAATGGGTGGGAAGGGATACCGGGAAGTCTCCAAGGCCGAGGGTGGGAATGGGAAGCCAAGGTTGAGGACACCAGGAGGTCCCCAAGGCCAAGGGTGGGAATGGGAAGTCAAGGTTGGGGACACCAGGAGGTCCCCAAGGCCAAGTGTGGGAATGGGAAGTCAAGGTTGTGGACACCAGGAGGTCCCCATGGCCAAGGGTGGGAATGGGAAGTCAAGGTTGGGGACACCATGAGGTCCCCAAGGCCAAGAGTGGGAATGGGAAGCCAAGGTTGAGGACACCAGGAGGTCCCCAGGGCCAAGGGTGGGAATGGGACACTAATGGTAGGGGATGCCAACGTTGGTTGGGAAGGACAGGATCACCAACGTGGGTTGGGAAGAGGCGGATGCCAAGCTGCCCCCTCCCCCCCCAGGAACTCGAGAGACGCAACAGATTTAAGCAGCGCTGACGTCAGATCTGTAAGTTTATTTTGCTCAATGTACGACGGCTACATAATGACTCACATTCATGATATTCCATCACTGAGGAAAACTGCTAAGAATGGTCCGTGTGTGAAATAATTCCTTACAGAAACACGGAGTTGGAAAAATAATCACTGATTAGACCTTAAAAATAGTTCACTGCATAACATGACAAAAAGCACAAACAAAGGCTCATTCAAAGAACACAGTCATTGTTCTCCTACACTGTAATAGTTATAATTTCACCATGACGAACACCAGACATTAAGATTAAGCTAACACTGGTGTTTTCTTTTGCTTTTTTTTCCTTTTTAAAAACAAAATCATATATAATTGCATGTCACTATAGCAACATCCATAACAGATCAGTTTGTTACGATCACTATTTGGTAGAGCAAACTTTACCCCCAAAAGAAAAATAAATTAAAAAACTTTAAAAAATTTTTGAAGACTATTTTGTCATAGGAATACATAACATCTACAGTATAAGTTAATAAATTTCAAGCTACTGTATAGAAATACGACACTAGCATGCACAATATTGTATCAATAGAGTAATGGAGCAGTAATCATTTCACTGGAGAGACAGTATCATAGGCAAGTGCATTTCTTAAAAAATGAAAGAAACCATTCAAGCTGCTTAAAAATCAATCCCTGACCCACTCCCCTCGGAGCCCTCTCGTGCCATCTATCCCTCCTGCGCGAGTTTCCTAAAGCAGCCAGAGCCAAAGCTGGAAAGGAGAACAAAAAAACAACGGGTTTTGTAATTCCAGTAAATCACTTCCAAATTATACAGCCGGGACAACACTGCTCACTGGACACAAGGGAAACACTCGGAAAACCGAGGGGAGGGAAGAAGCCTACACAGATCCTCCAGTCCGTGGCGCTGCCGCAGGCTGGCAGCCCGGGCACGGCTCTACGAAGGCACCCCAAGGAGCAGCTGTGGGGCACGGCCGCACCGCTCCACCCCGCTGCGGGATGGGGGAAGCACGCAGCTCCGGGCCGGAAGCTCCGTGGGGCAGCAGTGAACTTCCAACAGTTAGGTAACAAAATCCACTCAAAATGGGGTAAATATCACCTGCTAAGCAACTCAGATGTCCCTCTCCCACCCCCCGCCGGATAAGAGATTTGGAAAAGGTTTTGTTAAGAAGAGAACTAAGTTCCTGGGCTCCCGATGCTTGATAGAAATGTCTATGATTGTAGCTCTTCCCTTGAGGATTTCTCTACCAAATTAGTTTCTAAGCTCCTGAAGTTCACTCATTACACCACAAGCTTCCCCAGGAGAAAGAAATCGCACCTGGCTTCCCTGGTGACAAACAAGGGAGCCCGGGTGCCTGAGATCTGCTGACAAACCTCATGGTACAGTGGGAGAAAGTCAGGCAGAGTGAAATGGCAGTGCAATCCCTGAGGAAGCAGCTGTGGCACCTTAAATCAGGATGGTCTTTGAAATACCAAACACAGTACATGACATACAGACCTGAATTCTCTTTTTTATTATTTTTTATTATTTTTTTTTCAGTGGCATTTTTAAGTTTAAACACTTCCCCCTTTTCCTAATTAAGTTCTTAAACCTTTTGCTGTGGACTAAAATAGTTTAAACAGCCGCTAGCCAAGCACCTGTTAAGCTGTTGACCGAAAACTAGAGCAGCTTTGATGTTCCTGGGGCAGGCAGTCTTCTTGCCTTGGGCGACACAGAATAGCTAAAGCCAGTCCACAGGCGAGGACTGATCAGGAAGGCAAGCCAAAAGAACTAGCAAAAGAAAACAGACAATCAAAGGCTTGATGTCATATGGCTGTAATGTAGAAATACTGTAAACTGCAATTTAGTGTTAATACTGTAAGCTACCCTAATATCTTCACAAAAAAAAAAGATTAAATGGCCTAAATCCCGGGCTTTACCAGCCCCAAACTCTTTAGTCATTTTTTGAATTATTATCGTTATTCCTTTTCAGTGTGGGGATTTGAAGCTAGGCCCTGACAGGCAGGGCGCTCCGGTACGGACACACGGCACTTGAACTGAGGAAACAAACGCACAAAGCCTTACTGGAACCACAGAACTTCCTTTCGTGTTGCTTTTCTCAAAAACGAGGGCCATTCCGTTCCAAGTTAATTCATCTTAAAACCCTTTTATTTCTAGCAATAAAGTTAAATTAAAGACAGCTCCACTTGTATTAATAATCTACAGAACAGTCCATATGCCAGTGAGGCTGCTATTCCATACCAGCACAGCCAGCCTGACTTCCACTAGTGGTGTTTTGGCAAAAATGTCAAAGAGGCAATCAAAGACAGGTTGTGGGGGCCTCCCTGGGAAGGTGTCCCCTCCCGCTCCCTCCCCCACCCCTGACCCCCCCACTTGTGGGAAAAAAATAAAGACTGCAGTAGTTAGCATCAGCGTGCGGCTGCCAGTCCATCTGGGGGTCTAATTGTTGCCTTCTCCGCCGTCGTCGTCTTGCTGATCGCTTGTCCAGAGCGTTAGGTTGTCGCGGAGGAGCTGCATGATGAGCGTTGAGTCCTTGTAGGAGTCCTCGTTGAGGGTGTCCAGCTCGGCGATGGCGTCGTCGAACGCCGTCTTGGCCAGGTGGCAGGCCTGCTCCGGGGCGTTCTGGATCTCGTAGTAGAAAACGGAGTAGTTGAGCGCCAGGCCGAGCCGGATGGGGTGGGTCGGCTGCATGTGCTCCTTGCTGATCTCGTGGGCCTCGCTGTAGGCCTTCTCCGAAGACTCCACCACGGTCGCCCTCTTCTCGCCTGTGGCCACCTCGGCCAGGTAGCGGTAATAGTCCCCTTTCATCTTCAGGTAGAAGACTTTGCTCTCGTACTGCGTCTCGCTGCAGTTCTTGATCAGGTAGTTGTCCAGCAGGCTCAGCACGTCCTGGCACACGGCTTCCAACTCCTTCTCGATTTTCTCGCGGTAGGCCCGTACCATTTCGATCTTCTTCTCATTGCCATCAGCGGAGGTCTTCTGCTCGATGCTGCTGATGACTCGCCAGGACGAGCGCCGTGCTCCCACTACTTTCTTGTAGGCGACGGACAGGAGGTTCCTCTCTTCGTTGGACAGAGGCTCGTTCAGTTCTGTCACCTGTACCAAGAGAGGAAGAGAGAAAAGAGACTCTGGTTAACCATGGAGCCACTCGCTGCTCCCATCACAACTCAGCACTGCAGTGCTCCACGTAGGAGTTGGAGAATGGAGCCAGCCCGCCAAACCCCTCACGGCCAGCAGGCACTCAAACTCCTCCCAGAGGGAGGTCATGCTGTGGGGCCCAGCCTCCGGCCAGCTCACAGAATCACAAAGGTTGGAAAAGGCCTCTCTGACCATCTAGTCCCATTGGAGCCATGGGTTGATGGTTGGACTTGACTATCTCAGTTGCTGGGATTTGTTCGAGGTATCCTCCATTTTAGGAATATCAGTGCTTTCCAGAAGGAGAGAAATCCACTAGGAAAAAGGTGCATTTCACCCGATGGAAGATGCTGATGAGAGGAAGCACTGAGATGGGTGGTGTTGGGTTACAAGCTAGTTGAATGGATTAACAAGACAGAAAACTCAGCTACGGCGTGTTCAGCTTTCCCATTTCCCATGAGCATTATTCGTTCTTTTGAGATGCCAAAAGAATACGTTAGATGTTAAAATTATAGCTGCCTAAGGCATCTATGGAGATAAGGATTTGAAAGCTCACGTGGCAGGAGCATGTTCTTCCCACATGGGATTTTCTTCATTGACAATAAGAGCTTTAACGCACCGTATCGCTTCCCCCTCCTCACACAACACAGCACAGAGCAGCTGAGGAGATGACGGAGCCATAGAATCAAAACTCAGAGAATCATTAAGGTTGGAGAAGACCTCACAGATCCCTGAGTCCAACCCAGCCCACCATGCCCACCGACCACATCCTTCAGTGCCACATTTCATGGCTCACAAACACCTCCAGGGACAGGGACTCCATCGATGCCAACGCATCTTCTCTTTTGGAGAAGAAATGGTTCCCAAAATCCAGCTGTCCTGCCTGCTGAAGGTGTCCTGCCACAATGGGGGGATGCCAACAGAATAGAACCTGCGAGATCCCTGCGGGACCCTTCCAACCAGGCAGACACTCCTGTGAGGATGAGGTCATGGTTTGTACATGAAAGGCTTTGCAAATACTGAGTCATTCACACCAGTGCTGACAGGGGCAAGGTTTGCTCTAGGCCTAGATAACCGTGGTTATGATGGAGCCCAGAAAGCAGAGGGATCCAGATGGGAGGGGAGCGTGGCTCAGCCCAGAATCTCATCTGTGCAGCCTGGAACAACACACAGCCCATCACTGAGTGAGCAGAGAAACAGGCACTGTATTAGTGAGGGCACAGCCCCCATGACCGTAATTGAAAGCCCTCTTTCAAAGCTCCTCAAGCACAATTATGGTGTCCCACTGCCCTACAGCTCATAGGTTGTCCACTCTTGGAGATGGGGACAAGAGATCCTAATCCAGGCAGCCCCACTCTGGTAAGCGAGTTGGGACTGGAGACATCCCGAAGTCCCAACCCAACATGTTCTCTTATCTTGCAACCAGAAATCCAGACAGTCCAACACTGACTGCCACACCACAAGAGACATGGCAGCTCAGTAGAATCGCTAAGGTTGGAAGAGACCTCTAAGACAACCTAGTCCAACCCCAGCCCACCCCCACCACGCCTGCTAACCATGGCCCTCAGTCCCACACCTCCATGGTTCTTGAACACCTCCAGGACCTCCAGTAGGGCTTCTGCCTTGACTCCAGTTATAGGGCTGGCTTTCAGCAAGATGCTCCCTGTCCAACTACACCAGTTTAAGCATGGCCCAGGCAGGTGAATCTCAAATATGCCCACAGCCACGTCTGCAGATATTCACCACCACAGAAAGCATACAGCAGAATTAGATTTACCTCCTCCCACAGGAGTCTCGTAGAAGGACAAATTTATTAAAGCTACAGGGAGTTTCGTAGGATTATCTCTGCCATAAACATTTTAAATTTGAAGCTATTAAGGATTACAGAAGAAAGTCGCCTGTCAAAACCCTTTCAAAAAACCAGGCTGGCAGATGGAACGTACACCTGTGGAGAACGCAGAGATTTCTCCAGGGAGCTGGTGGGGAAGTTATCAAAGCAGAAAGGGGAGCCTGTGAAGCACGTAACTCCTTTCTGGGAATTAAGCACGTAACTGCACCAGGCTTCCTGCAAGATGCAGCACTGCAGTGATGCACTGAAAAGATACCTTTGGTGTTTTACTCCCCTGGCTGGCAGCACACAGCAGCCTTGCACTGCAAGTCCCAGTAAGCACCAAGCTTCGTTTCGCCCTTTGTGTCCCTGCACATCTACGGGGTTGAGCTCCCTACAGCAACACAGCTAGTGCAGCAGTCCCCTCTGGACAAAGCCTGCTGGGAGTTTAGGGTTTCTGCTGCTTGAGTCTGGAGATTTATAGACCTGCAAAGCCCTCTGCTTAGCAGCAAAGCTCTCAGCAGGCAGCACGAGCCTAGAGAAGGTTCTCCCAGTTTCTCTCTGCAGCTGTGAGCTGTGACTCAGCGCTACGCTCAAGCCCTGGCAGGCTCCCCGCACGCTCAAGTGTCACGTTGCAGCCAGGGGAAGGCTCAACTTTATATGGAAGAGCCAATACACAAACCTTCACCTGCCCCTAAACTCAAGGCCTGAGCTCCCTGAAGGCCCATAGCTGTCCCACGGAGCCTTCCTTCCAGAAGCATTCTAATTAGTGGGTTTCCTCGGGACCCACAGGGAGCGTTTGCTCACAGGCTTATTCCAGGGCTCCACTCTGCACTTCACCCCTCACATCAGTAGGTTTGGAGCTATCAGTTCTGAGCAACACAGACCCTACAGCCACAGAGGTGCAGCAGTGATGCTCATGGAATTCAGCTTTACCCACTTACCCTCACATGCATGGATGCACTGATATTTGATGACTAAGTGCCCACCTTTATGGCTGCTACCTTATCTTAAAGCATGCAGCAGAGCAAGCTGAACAGACCCAGGCGTTCTTCCCTGGGGAGCACCATCAACATCCCACAGCTTAATCCACATCATAATGCACAGCACCTGCTCCTCTGATTGCCCAGATCTCGAGCCTCTGAAGACAACAGACACCTCCAAAGTCTACACTGAGAACCCCCAGTTGGCTGCAACACTCCTCACCTTCCACACAACCATCACCGATTACTGCGATGCCGTGATCCTGCACAGGGCTCATTTACAGCCACACTGCAGTCTGCAATGCTCGTTGCCATTCTTCCCCTCACAGCCCCTCCAAGCCTTTCTGGAGAAGCCTGCCCCAAGCCCAGCCGTTACCCCTTTCAGGCTGAGCAGGGCTGCTTCTGCTCTACCTGTGGTTTCTGCACCATGTAATTAAGCACGTTATCTTTCAGCAGAAACCCCAGCACTCGCCTCATCTTCCCTCGCGCATGGCTTATTAGTCACACTGAGGTCTGGCCTGAAGGTCCCCTTTTCTGTTTCATTTTTGAAAAGGCCAACGAGCTTCTAAACCCACATTCTGGCCAGAAGTCCCACCGCTGGAATTCTCACTGCCTCACCTCTCCCCACATCTGGTTTCTGAAGAAATGAGCGTGCTGAACTGCCCCCATTGCCCAGCAGCCTGTTTAGGGCCACGGCTGAACGTCACAGCTCAGCAAAGAACAGGTTCCCCTTGAATGCCCAAGAGCTGTCCCAGCGCGCTGTTGGAAAGATGCCTTTCTCAAGCTCTGTCCTACTTCAACACGTGGTAGGCGTGTGTTAAACCAGATCTAAATCAAGAATCTTACCAGACTTCACAGGTTCAGGTCCTCACCCATTTTCCAGCCTCCTCTCTGACGTTATACTTCTAAAATGGAAGCTGTGCCATAAGGGCTTCTCTCTCCTTCTGACCTCCACTGCCCCCAGTGCTCATTTTCTGAGCGTGTTTTGGGGAACTCTAGGCCACAGATCAGCCCCTCCCCCTCCCCTGGACAAAACCAGAAAAGCACATGCAGGCTGTGGGCAGAAGCTAGTTCCCCTCTGCTGTCTCGTTCAACTCTTTCAGTATGAATAATGGCATTCTGGTTCCCATTTTGAAGCTCTCAGGGCTTGCTTCCATCACCAGACGAGGAAAAAGCTGAAGGCACACGGAGGCACGATGGACGGTTCTGCCATTAAGCTCCAAACTGCCCAGGGTGCATCAAGGGGCAGCGTCTGGAAAGCCAGGCTGCTTATTACTCATAGCATAACTGGATCTCAGATGCTACTGAGGCACTCCAGACGCTGATTAGGATCTCTGCGTGCTCCTCCAGCTAACAGGAGCTTTCATCAGGCCCTGCAGCCCTTATTATTTAAGGCAACTTTGAACCACCTGAGACAAAGTCTGCAAATTGAGAGGCAAATGAAAACCAAGAGCTCATTTATTTATTGGCCTCTGCAGCTCAACAACTACTTAAGTCAAGTGAATTTCATTGCACAGCACATGAGTCTGACTGTCCTTAGAGCCTGCAGATCTACTTCTGCTTGCTCAGATGGATTTAAGCAAGACAGAACGCAGGTTTCAGGTATGTGGATCACTCACACCTTAAGTTTCTGCTTGCAAAAGGTCATAAGGGAACTGTGGTGAGAAAGCCAGTGACAGAACCCTGAGCTATCCCCGTCCTGCATGTAACAGTGCTTCGTTGCAGTTCCTTATCTGCAGAGCTGCAGTTCCAGGCTCTGGTCTAACGGCTCAGTTTTCCCCACTGCAGAACACCTGGGTGCCAAAGATTTGCCTCTCCAGTTCTTCTGCAGCTTTCCAGATAGGGCAGGCACATGGGAGCACATCCCTCTGCTCTCTGTACATGGCTTCCATTGGGCCTTGCATCCTGCCATGACCACTGGCTTGAGGACAATCCAGCCACCTGACAGAACCATTGGAGTTGGAAAGGACCCTTAAAGGTCACGTAGCCCAACTCCCCTGCAATGAGCAGGGACACAGAATCATTAAGGCTGGAAAAGACCACTAAGATCAGCTAGTCCAACCATCAACATCATGCCCATCACTATCAGACATCTATAGCTAGATCACGGTGCTCAGAGCCCCATCCAGCCTGACCTTGAACAATGACTTCTGGTAACCTGCCTTATTTCTGCTGTCTACTTGTTTCATCTTCCATCCAACACTCCTCAACTCACTCTTGATTGGTGGTATAAATTTTCTCTCTCTCCAACACGGTCACAACTGGAGGGAGTAACCCAAGCTTCCAGCACAGACAAGGTATATCCATTTCAAGTGCATTCAAGCTACACACCACTTCTGGTTCAGCACAGGGAGCTGCAGCCCTGGCCAGTATTCACTTTGAGACATTAAGGAATCAGAGCTCGAGCTCTACTTACGTTCCTCACCTGGTTCCTGTTGGCCTTACTGAAAGGCAGGCTTTTGAACCAGGTGAGAATTGTCACAGGACAGCTCCCGGCTGCCTCACACCTATTGAAAACTCTTGGGAAAACCCATCCATCTCTGTTATCTAACATCTTCCTACTAGCAGATGGAGAAAGCAGCAAGTCAAGCCACATCAGCTGAGCATTCAGAACTGGCACTCTGGGCGCGTCACGCTGTGTCTGACAGATGGGATACCAGCACCTTTGCCTGCTAACTACAAAAGGAACAGAAGGACGTTAAGTTATCCCTTCCCCAAGACGTGGCAGGCTGGCAACAACATCTGCCCTCTTCTGCATTTCTGCAAGCAGCTCTGCAGCAGCCCAGGATCACCACCCTGCTCTGCTGCTCTCCTGCCTCCCATTACCCAGCTTGCTCACCTTCTGCGTGAGCTCTCTGCCAAAGACCAATACAGCAGCATGACACCGCCATGGCAGCCAAGATAAGGTCTTGCAACACACCAGAAGTTTCAGTAGCTCACCTTTTTAAAGGTGAATGCCAATTCGGTGTTTCTAGAGGCTTTTCTGGGCTGCACAAAGGAGCTTCTCCAGGTGCCAACTGAACAGCCCTTGAAGAATAACTGCAGCCCTTTCCCCAGCAGCATTTCTGTACGTGTTTAAAGAGAAGCCCATCCATAGGACCACCACTGCTCACTCCTAGAGCAGTAAGACTCCACAAGATGTGCTTTTTCCTCCTAGTTGATGGCAGAACAATAAAATCAAGCAAATGCTGGAGGTACTCTGATGCACAAGTGGGGACAAGCTAGATAAACAAACCAAGCTCCATGGCAGGGAGGGTGTGCGATGCTGCTGGGAGCATTAGCTGCTTAAAGACTTACCTCACAGCTTCTATGAGCACTAATCAGGCTCAGCACCAGCCCCACTGCTGGGAAGCAAGCGACCTGCCACCAGATCACTGTGTTCCACCCAGAGCGCCAGGTGCCATGCCAATATGAGATGTCTGACCCTGCTATGGGCTCCAAAAAGGGATAGTGTCGTGCCGTACCCACAAACTACTCAGGTATACTGAGAGGACAGTCAGTGTGCTATGGGCAAGTGTCTCCTTCCTGCTCACATAGCCTCCTCCTGAAGAGCCAAGTGCTGCAGCTGGCAGGCTGCTGCCCCAGCACGATGAAATGGGAGAAGGTGACACCGGGCAGAGGGCTCCCTGCAGCCAGCACATACGGCTTTTAACTGCTTCATTTCATTTCTCCTTAATGCTATGGGGAAGTCTGCTCGTTGCACATCAAGGCAAAAAAAAAAAAAAAGGCAAACAAACACAATTTTTTTGCTCTAGCTCTTTTGATCTGCAACGTGTTTTACCAGATTAAGCAAGAGACTTTGCAGAATGCCCAGGTGGACTCCGGCACGCCAGCTCCACCGTAGGCTTCATTTCCGCATGGGTGAGTAAGGTGATTATCCTCCAGATGTACTTTGCCCTCCCCTGCTTCAGGGATTTTAAGCTTGATCTTCCACACCTCTAGCAAAGATAATGTTATTTCTTGAATGAACTTGAAGAAAGGCAATTCAAGCTTTTGTCCTGGCAGCTTCCTGGAGCACGGTTTTGCATAGTTCCCCTTACGAGGTGGGTCACTTCACTTACCCCAGTCTGGCCGTGGATTTCACCAGCACAGCTGGGCTCCAGCCACCTCCTCCAGCCCTATGTGGTTGTCTGAGGGGCGCTGAGCTCAGCTCATGGCAGGTGGCACAGCCAAGCACAAGCAGCCAAACTCTCAACTTTAAGGAAATGAGGAATTCATCCCACGTAAGGAAGCCCAGCAGCATCAACAGACAAAGCTCTGACAAGTTCCCCAGCTGGGTGTAAATCAAAGCCTGTTAATCCTCCCCGAGTCCTCATTCACTGCCGCATACTAAGCATTAGCCTTTTTACAAGTGCAGATCTCCTGCAGCAGTTTTCAAGCATAGCTGTTAGCACGCTGCACAGCAACAGCTTCTCCAGCTACTATTAATAAACCCCATGCTGCAGAGAAGCACAACTGTCCAAACAAGACGTCCATCAGCAATCGAGTTCACTCTTTGGCTGAGACTCATCAGCATTTCCCTACAGCCGTGCTGAATCCACCTTAAAGAGGAATCAGCAGCACCCTGACACGCCAAGAAGCTTTGCCTGAGACGTAAGCAAAGACTGTCCCAAGCAAGCCAACTCATCCAGCAAGATCAGAAGGAATTTGCAAACAATTAAGGAACGCTTTGTACTTTGAGCCCTCGCAGACTCGCGTGTGTCCAGGCGCAGCCGCCTCCAACGCCCATAGGCTGGCTCCATGCAACATCTCCTTTAGCAAAGAAAAACAGTAAGTCCTCTAATCCCTAATCCGCTGATCACTTTAAGGGAATCTCATGCCATCAGGGATATGTTCTCTGGTTACCCTCCTACTGTCGTTAACTAACGCACTGCCCCTGGTCACCAGATCGCCGGTCGCAGGCCAAAACTCAGGTTGTTTAATACCTAACCAGGCATGTGCTGGGTCATTCTTGTGATGTCACTAAATCTAACCTAGCACAGAAAATAAAAACCTTAATACTTCCTCTTCCTATTGGCTTCTTTTGTCTTCCTTCATGCTCTGCAGCTGCTGCAGATCACTGGCTCCATGCACTCTGTGCAGCCGCACCGCCACCGCTGTGCTTCCAGCTGCCTGACCCCAGCACAAGGCCAGCAGCAGTGGGCATGGAGCGGGGCTGGATGGACGCATGGCTCAGCCCCGCTGCCTTTGTGCAGCTCCTTGGAGCACAAAGCCCCACAGCAGTGCCAGGACCCCATGTCTCAATGCTGAGATCCTGCATCTTGACAGCCGCGCTCCGGAGGGAGGAGCGAGGCCTCTTGCTTCAAAGAAGAAACGCCTTTAGAGCAGAAATGGAAGTCTTTTTGTCAGCGTTTTCCGTAGTTTTCAGATGGGAGGAAGGAGCCTGTTCATTAGCTGAAGCAGACAGGGAGGAACGCACAAGAGAAAGCTGAATTAGCAGCACTGGCTGTGACAGAGACACCACCACACAAAGCGCCCTGCTTCTGGGTTTCCATCCTTCCCCTTTCCTACTTGCCCTGGACTGAGTGCAGGTTATGAAGCCTCCCATGTGCTGCTGAAAGGCTCAGCTCGCTGCATGCTGCAGGGACAGGAGGTGATGTGGGTCCCAGGATGGTCCCTTCCTGGCCACCAGCAGTGCCAGTGCTCAGGTCAGTGCCTGCTCAGGACAGCCCAGCTGGCTCAAGCAGCGCGGCGCTGGGCAGGGCTGCACTCCCAGAAAGCCATTTTGTGTCTGCAGGGGAAGGAGATCCCACAGCCGCAGGGATGGAGAGCTGCAGAGGCAGCAGCGCAGCGCTTTATCTAACCAACGCCAGCACGAAGGCACCCGTGGCCATTTATCTGAACAACAACCTCAAGGCGAGATGCAGGCTGCACAGGCTGAAAGACAAACACCGTATCTTCACCAGTACAGCCCCGATTCACAGCCGCTCCCCCTCCGTCACAGCAGGCACTGACACTTGTTCCCAGCTATCACCTCCCAGCACAGCAGCCATCACTAGCAGGAACTGATGAGCTCGATGTCTGCTGTTTTTAATGGAATTTTTCTTTCCTTTGGCTTCCCAGACATCAGATTGCCATTTGTTTGCAGTCTCATTAATCTATCAGAAGGGACAGAGGCTTCAGCCAGGGACACACTAGGTTATTTATCTTCCCAATACAAGAGAAAAAGAACTAAAGAAAGGTTGGACAGCGAATGGAAAAGGGTCTCAACCAGTTAGCACAAGAACGCTGCTAACAGCATTGCTTCAGAAGAAGCCATCTTGTGTTGCAGAGCACTGAGGTGCAGAGGAGTGCCTGGAAGCACCAAGGTGCATCAGCCGCGCAGAGATGGCTGCAGCCCTGCATCGCAGCTCGGTGGTGAAGCAGAAGATGGTGCCTGCACCTCATCAAGACTGACAGTGAAGAAATGCTTGGGAAGGCAAACGCTGTTGTTCTGTGCTTTGTCCTGCAGTTATTCCACTGTGTGTTTCTCATTGGCAGTCACCAGTCAGGAGGTGGAGGCGGGCAGAAAAGCATGAGCTCAGACAAAGCCACCTCCCAGGCAGCAGCTGGTTCCTCCAGCATGGGGAAGTGGATACAGAACCTTGGGGTTTTGTTCTTTCCTTCAACACACACCCTTGCCTACAATCTTTACGCATTCATTCCTTTACTTGACATAAAGTTGCTTAGAATGGAAGCTGAAGATTTTTGCTGTAGAGTCCACACGTCACACTGCCAGCTTTGTTCCCGTCCATGGAGGTCTCTCTGGACCCAAACCTGCTCTCCTCTCCCCACCACAGCCCTACAGCTGCACCATGAGGCATGCTGCTGCTTTCATCCTTAAGTCGGTAGGGGATTGTTTCCCAACCCTGAGCTGCAGTTAAAAGTACGTATCGATCATCACGGTAAATGTGATGAGCACATCTCATCTTTCCTGATGACTGCTGGAGTAAAGACTCAGTCGGTGCTTCATCCCTCCCCACCTGCAGATCCCCAGAATACAGGTAGGCTGGAATGGACCAAGCACAAGGAAGCACCAGTTCTACAGAGAGCCGTCAAAGCTCTGACGAGGCTCCCCCTGTGGGCATTTTGTCCTTGCTCTGACAGACCCACAGAACCATTCAGCTTGGAAAAGACCTCTCAGATCCCTGAGTCCAACCCCAACCCACCCCACCATGCCCACAGCCCTCACTGCCACATCCCCACGGCTCTGGAACACCTCCAGGGATGGGGACTCCCCCACCTCCCTGTGCCACAGCATCACCACTCTTTCTGACAATAAATGTTTCCTAATATTCAACCTGAACCTCCCCAGGCATAATTTACACCCACCCGTGAGCTAAAGCCCAGCCCAGCATTTTGGGGGGAGGCAGGAGAGCAGCTTGCTGGTACAGCTGTAGCCCTCTGCTCAGACAACACCCTGAGCACACCAACACTCCTCTCCATCTCAGCTGGAATCACACTGCTTCCAGCACGTCACAACCATCAGGCTGCTCCTGCTCCATCCCCCTGGTTTGAGGCTCTGCAAAGCTGAGTGCCAGCTAGACCAACCCAGACACAATTAGAACAACTTAAATTTAAGTCATCCAGCAGTACACGCTGAAGAAGGGAGAGAGCAGAGGAAAGAAAAGATGGGGATCCTCAAATTAAGGAAGGATCTTCCTGCTATCAGCAATAGAAGGTGAGGGAACGTGCTTCTTCCTCACCACTTCCCCTCATCACAGTCCAAACCCTGCAGGCCCATGGGCGGTGCAATCCATTACCTGCTGGCAGGAAGCAGGGCAGGCAGGAGCAGAGCACTGCCTGTACAGCCCTCCCTTGTCTTGCAGGCACCACCCAGCCGCTCATGCGGACGGGTAAGGGGATGCCAAATGACATCATCCAGTTCAGATGAGACAAGCCAAGAATAGAGCACTTCAGCTCCAGAGGTCCTTGAGTTTTAAATTCAGAACAAGAAGGAAAAACAAGCAAGACAACTGCCATCAACCCTTCTGCACCTCCAGGGCTACCACCACACAACAGCCCTGCTGGCCAAGCCCCATACACCTAAGGGCTCTTGGAGAGCACTGCCCAATAGCTTTACAGTCTCCATGTACCCATGTCATCTGCAGAGGGCTCAGCAGCTACACTCAGCATCACAGCCTCCATCATTGACTTCCAAGAGCACTTTCTGTTCCATCCATACCTAGTTGTTGTGCTTGGCCAACCCATGGGAGTCCCAAACGGTCATCAATAAAGCTTGGCAACAAAGACTTAAGAGCTTAAAGAGAAACTTTAAAAGCTTGGGCTGCTGAAGACTGGTCAGCTAGCACAGTCAACGTGTGCAGTGCCCTGCTGAACTTGTGCAGGTAGCACTGTGCCCCGTGCACAGCCCACCACCACAACCTCCTGAGATGCTATTTAACCAAAGCCATCTCAGCTCACAAACCATTGCCAGGCCAGGAGAGCTGTAGGACAGTAGGCTGTGATCAGAGCCATCCCTTTGTCCCAGGGCTCTCCACAAGGGGCACGTCCTGCTCCCAGCACACAAGCTCTGCAGCACGGTTGAGATTTCTCTGGAAGCGTCAGGAAGGGCATGAAGCAGTTTAAGGAGAGCCTTGGTTTGGGATGCTGGTGGTGCTTAAGCAGCCCCAGGAGAACCTTGCTGAGGTGCTTGGGTCTATTCTGCTCAGGCTGCCACCTCTCCAGGCCCAGAGCACAGAAAGCCACAGGACACGCTCAGAGTGCAGAAGGAAGAGCAGTGCCCACCTGGGATGCTTCTCCAGGCCCCCAGTGAACCTTTCATGATGCTTGCATGAGTGGCAGCAGCAAGAGCAGCAACTCTTTGTTAGTTACCAGCACACTCTCCATCTTTGTGCTGGAAACGGTTACCCCAAAGCTTTCTATCACTCTCCAGGAGGAGCTGCAAAGGCAGCTCACACTCCTTACTCTGCACTTGCCTCCCTGGATGGGTCGCTCAGCACTCCTCCAGGAGTTGTCTTTCCACCTCACCCTTCTCTTCCTGCTGCCAGGACTTGCAGGATGACAGCTTGTGAGCAGTCATGGCAGATTTACATTGTCCTGTGGCTCTCCACCCTTGGTCTCCTCCACCCACAGCGGTCACTCGCTGCACCAAGGCAGGCTGTGCACATAACGTGCTGCTGCCCAGGCTCCATCTCCAGCACTCACTCCTCCACACCCAGCTCTGTAGCTGATGCTCCGCACCCACAGGGCACAGCTTGGGTCCCCAGAGCCAAGCAACCACGCGCTCCTCCCACAGGAGACCTTCAGGTGGGCTGAAGGATTCTGCCCCCGGCCCTATCACTGTACCATATCTGGATGCAATGTGATAATCCTCTCCCCGTTCTCTTTTGTTGACTCCTTTCCTCCAGAAGTTACACCACGCACCTTCTGCGCTCATCTGCATGCTGCCCATGAAGGACACAAGAACCACGAGGGTCCCAGCATAAGGACAGAGCCAAAGCCATAAAGGCTTTAACCAAGGGCGTTCTGGGCAGCATGCTGCCAGCCAGCACTGTGCAGAAGGAAGATGGCGGCACTGCTGGCAGCCCATGAGCCAGCAGCATGCTCGGCAGCCGGGCACAGCCACTGCCCTGGGGACCCGCAGGGACTAGGAGCAGCCCAGGCACACTACAGGGCTGATCTCATCCCCGCATGCAGGGCACGCAAGGGACGTGGTCAAGGTCGCACACGTGCAAGGCCAGCGCGTGGCCCAGCAACATCTCCCCTCTGATTTCTGGCACTTGTGGCTGCCACCTGCAGCTAAAACTTATACAGGAGAAACTATTGTGACCCAGCCCATTGCTGCAGCGAGAAGCATTTGGTGATTTAGCAGACAATGAGAGCCCCAGCATACTGCCTTCTGGATATAAAAGCATCACAAACAGCCATTCAGCAATGAGGCGGTCAAACAGCACGGCTGGATGCTGTAAAGTGACCCACCAGGTTACCACAAAAACACAATGGTGAGATCAATCTGCAGAAAAATCAACCTCTAATGCAGATAATGACCACACCTGACTCAAGGGAAGCGGCTCAGCATTTCTCAGCACCGTGCCAAGGAAGCAAGCAGACAGCAAGCTCTAGGTGCAGGGAATGCAGGCATCGCCGCGCTGCTCCCAGGAGGACGCGAGGCAGCCCTGCTCCTGCATTATCTTGGCTGGATGCAGCCTGCATGCTCTCTGCTACCACCTGGGTGCAATGCAGCCCGCACCAGCACATATGACATCACCTTGCGTTGCTACGGAAATGAGTGCGAGGTCACAAGCCTCCTGCACACCCGGAGCTGGGGGATGGGTAGGATCAGGGATAACCGAGTGTGACATGCCCAGTGCCGTGGGACCCAGCCGGAGTTTGGGCAGCGCTGTACAGAAATTAGGAACAAAGCTCTCTGTCTTTTGTCTGCTGGGGGGGAGGTGGCGGCGCTCCCGCTGGGAGTCATTTTCTTAGGGCCGAACAACGTGGAGACTGATAAGCAGCATTAAGCCCGGTTACTGTTTCACCAGGGCCGAGGAGGACTAAAAGGAAAAATGCAAATATAATCTCTAAGAACAACGCCGGGTTAGCGGCCGATCCCTGGTAAGCAGGCTAGGGAAATTCACGGGGCAGAAATATGGCCACTAGCCCCTGCGTTAAGTCCACGGGCACATCCCTGCCGGCTTTGTGCTAACGGCCGCGTGATCCATGTGCAGAGAGCTGCCGTGGCTGCTCACACAGCAGGCTCTGCCTTAAAATGGCTAGATGCCGCTATCGGAAAATAGTCTAAAATCCATAGCGCAGCAGTGGAACAGCCCGGCTGCTCTAATATGCTATTATCTGGTTTCGATTATCCATATTTCATTCCTTGAAAAGACATCTCCTCCCTCCCCGCTCTGGGGCTGTGACGATTTTGTCTGCTTGATAAATGCAAGGTTATTGTCAAAATGGTGCAACACAGCAAACAGGGCTGCATCCAGCAGACTGCGACACTCCTAGATCAGCATTCCCTCCTCATCAGCAAGGGAGGACACCCCAGCTCCTCTTAAAGGTTCAGACCTGACTAAGGAGACAAACATAAAGAACAGTTTTCCCCTTTAAAGCACCCCCTCCCTCCCTCCACCCAGTCTAGCCTCTCTGCAATATGACAAATGCAGAATCTTCTGGAATGACTTGATCCTGCCTCCCACGATTGCTTTGTTTGCAAGATCAGATCAGAGATATGGGGTTTTTTTTTTTTTACTTCTTATATTGTCAAAATGTCAGCATTGAAGGGGAGCGTTCGGTGTCACAAATCAGATCAGCCTGCTATATGCAGAGTCTTTATTTTAAGAGCGTGAAATGAATACAACATGACTCAATTCATAAATCTCGAAACAAGTGCAGCAAAAAAAATAGAATAAATCAGAGCCCTGGCAGCTAAAAGCTCAGCTCTGTGGGGTCAGGGGCACAGCAGCCGCACCGGGGAAGGGATGAGCGGCAGCACGGGGGCCAGTGGGGCAGCAAAGCCCCACAGCCTCACCCCATAGGGCTGGGAGAGGGGGAAGCATGGGCAGTGCCGCACCCTGCGGGCACCTCCCACATAGGGACACAGGCACGGCAAAGGGCTGAGCAGGGGGCACGCTGGGGGGCAATGGAATGGGGGTTGGGGGGCACAGATTAGGGCAGGGGACAAGAGTTTGCACACAGCACAATGGATGGAGTACAGGATGGGGTTTGGGGCAGAGGGGATACTGATGGGGGCTGGGGATAGGGTTTGGGGGCAGAGATGACACAAATGGGGCACGGCCCCATGGATGGGGTAAGGGATGGGGGATACAGGTCGGGCAAGAGATAAGAGAACACAGACAGGGCACAG